>APFE031107028.1:204730-231729 GCA_000404065.3 Pinus taeda
CTTTATGCCTTTATAACGTATATATAACATAAAGTTAATATATATAACATAAATAATAGTGTGGTTAATAATGAATTGTGAGTCAACGAAAGGTGGAATCGAATCTTGAATTGCGTGACGGTTTATTCGGAAAGATGTGTAAGTGAATGGGCGGGGTTTGAACTGGGTGTGGACAACAGATAGGAAGAGAGGAGGCGGTAAATGGTGTGGATTGTCGGGCGTGGACAAGCAGTATTGAAAATGTGGCAGTTAAAAGATGCGTTTGTTTGGTGAATAACAAATGATGCCATAACGTGGCTGAGAGAGTAGGTGCAGAGGTTTTACTGAACAACCAGATAACAGGCGTAGAGTTTTGACGGGACAATGGTTAGGGAAGACAGTGGACGGAGTAGAATTCAAGCGATGTAGCGGAAAACGAAGAAGGGAAACAATGGTGAATGTAGCGGAGAAAAGACGTAGTGAATCTGTGGGTAGTTGGAGAACACTTGAATTGCACAACAGTGAGCGGAGGAGTGTTTGCTCTAATACTAGATGGAGCGTACAAACTTGATAATTAAAAAAAATTAGACATATTTTATTAAATGATTTGAATGATGCTCTTACATAGAAGGGTCCCTAGCTTATATACCGCCTCGGGTGCCGCTTGGTGAAAGGGCAGCTTGGTGAAAGGGCATGATCAAGATCATGCCCTTTAGCCTAATTAATCTAAAATTACAGAATTGTTAATTTTTTTACATAACATTGACACTTTTCCCTAAACATCACAAACCCTGTTGACCAATGGTCATTTTAGAAGAACCATATGGGTAATGATAAGAAAAGTGTGTGCTTTCATAATATGTTGCTAGATAAGGTAACACAATAAGATAATTTTATTAATGTCAAACAAATGACCACAAAAGTAGGTCAATGGGACTAAAGTATACATCCAGTATGAATACATTGTGGGATTGAAAACACAACTCCTACAAAATGTGAAAGTTGGCTGAAATAAGGAGCACAACAATAATAGGACAGTCTCAAAAACATGTATATAATTGGATCAAAGGCCTCAGTGACGCAGAGGACTAGGTGAGTAAGTCTGGGGCTGATGATGTCAAGGATGTCCAAGTCTGATAGTCGACGGTGATGGGCGCCGCAATGTTGCTGTCTCACTATCAGATTCCTCTGGATCCATTGAGGAATCTAGGAAAATGCTTAGAATCGTGCTTATATATCATATCGATAACAACTAGCTCCAACATGTGGATGTGGGCTTTGGAAAAGGGCATGGGAACCACAAAATCTTTGTGAAAACCTAGCGCAACTCAACATAGAATAGATAAGATCTATATGGCAGGGTGGGAGAACCACTTGAAATTTGGGTAGCTTGGAAGATATTTCCAAGAGAAGAAAACCCACAAAAAATGAGCTTGTGGGCAAAGTACCCAGGTTTTGACCCGAAGGAATGGACTTGAAACCAAAGAAAATGAATTTAATTTGATTATGACTCATGTAGGCTCAGGCTGGCCAACAATGTCAAGGGACATGACCCTTGGGTTTTCACACCCCTTGGACAAGTATAAATAAAGAGCCAAAGGAGAGGCTTAGACACAAGTGATATGTGCCTTCATTTTGTGTAGATTAGCCCTAAGAGAGCTGTAGCAAGGAGTCTAGCCGCAACCAAGAGTAGATGTTTGGAGGCCGAGTTTTGTGATAGTGTAGGGTTTGTTTTGTGATCTATTTGATGTTTGTTCGGTGATTTGGTGGAGCAGAAGTCTTGCCGTTGTAAGGAGTGTTTTAGCCATAGGAGTGGAGAACAAAGGAGGCCAGAGTGAACCCACTGCTTGGTTAGGGTATCCGAGGTGTAAATAGGGGTTGTTAAGGGTTTCTCCAAGAAACTGCAGGTAGTAGTATTGCTGTTAAGACAGATAGGTTTGAGGATCTTAAGGCAGAAGTCTTGCCGCTGTAAGGAGTGTTTTAGCCATAGGAGTGGAGAACAAAGGAGGCCAGAGTGAACCCACTGCTTGGTTAGGGTATCCGAGGTGTAAATAGGGGTTGTTAAGGGTTTCTCCAAGAAACTGCAGGTAGTAGTATTGCTGTTAAGACAGATAGGTTTGAGGATCTTAAGAGGACAAGCTGAGGGGCTATAAGGCCCCAAGAAGGTGGCTGTAGGTTAGACAAAGGGCTAATATAGTGCTGATTGAGAGGTATAAGGGTTGCTAAGGAGGACTGAACAATAGTTAGTGGGCTTTGGTGTGGAGAATAGCCATAGACCTAAAGGAATTGGCCAAGGCTACAGGGATGGAAGTCTAGAGGAGCAGACCTCGAAGGACAAAAGAAGATTGTAGTAGTGAAGGACAGAGGCTACAACAAGGTACAACAAGTGTGCTTTCGCTTTCTGGATAGAACTCTTTTGAGTCATCTTGGTTTCTTTGTGTGCTCAATTTCTATAACACAAAAGTATTAGTATAATACAATAGGATAGATTTGTTCTTTGGCTTTATGTATTAGGATATCTTATCCAAAAGATTTTGAAATCTCAGGTTGAACTACCTAATAGTTTCATTCTCTCTTTTCTTTATTTCATAGAGTTCATTTATTAAGAGTTTTCCATGCTTTTTCATGTCCCATTGTTCCATGGAGGCATCTTTGAAATTGTCCCAAATTTTGACGCTATTATCATCATCGTTCTTGAAACACATCCTAAAATCTTCTTCTATTGGAAGGGTGAAACATTTCATGACCACATCTTGGTGGTCGTCTCCTATTTCACACTCTTTCAAAACGTCTTGGAATTTCTCAATGTGCTTTGCTGCCGCAAAATCTAGCAAGCCTTGGAGAGGGAAACCCTACAAGGTATAAACTAGACCTATAAGCAACAATAAGGTAGTGGCCCACTGTCACCACAACCAAAACCCCTTGCACTTTATGGACTTTCATCGATGGGAGGAGTCTTGGTAGGAAAGAAATCACTTATAATAGGTATTCTAGGGTTAAAGTATTAAATGATCTTGCTAGGAGGTCTTTAGGAAAGGCACAATTTTGGTTCAAGGCTTCAAAAGGAAACAATTAGCTTTTATGAAGATACCTAGAAATGAAGGCACAAGACCTAGGATTTGATTGATTTGACGAGTGTTGGAGTAACTCAAGGTAATGTTAGCTAAGCCAAGGCTCATGAACCTTCAATGAAGTCCTTAAGTTGAGGGAAGGAAAACTAGGGTTTCCCTCTTAGGGCAAACACCTAGGGCAAGAGAATTTATGGATGAAATTGAAGTGAAAGCCCACTAAATTGATAGGTTTTATAGCAAACCCTACATATTTAATGCTTAGGCTCTCCAACCACAAAAGTCCTCCCTCTACAGAAATTCACACAATAATTTGGATTAGTGCCTTGTCCTCCGGGCATATGGAGTCAAGGATGTGTTAGATTAGCTAACCTTGTTTCCCAAGAGGCTGAAATTTGATGCCCTAGCAATAATTTCAAGCATTCACCCAGTCAATGAAATAATGGAGTTTTATGGGAGAGCTACTAGGAGTTAACCACTAGAACAATTCTTAACATGTCATATATGAGTAATGCATGCAACATTCATCTAGCAAGCATTCAATTAATATTCAATAAAATTAGGGCACAATTTTAGCATGAACTAGAATCAATTATTCCATACACTAGACATAGAAAACATTTCTTCAACAATTAAAAGTATTTACAAGACAATGTGCAAGAAATCCATCCATTAATATAAGGAATAGCTCCAAAGTGTTAGAGAATCTAGGGCAAAGTAGTGTTGTGATGATTCTCTGCGACTTGATAACAATTTGTGAAGTCTTTTTACTTTTTCTTAGTTAGCTTATACTTCTTCATATTAGTGCATATGTGTGTGTTTCATCAAATTGCTACGAAAACAAAATAACAAGAACACAAAATTTGGCTCTCTGCGAGGGACAAACCCTCTCCACTCTTGAGAGGGAAACCCTTTGTAAGATTTCTCTTATTGAAGCTTCTTATTTGAACAACTGCCAAACCCTAGACCCTTGACTAAGATCTCTTCCAAGCATGAGTCAAATCCTTCTTTTTTCTCCACTGTCACTTTCAGCACTTCTTTCGACACTTTGTCTCCTAGGTTAGGAAACCCTATAATATTAGGGCTCCTTTACTTCGCTATAAGAAGGACCTTCTTTGATTCCTTTGAGATACCTTGTAGACATTAAAGTACATTCAAGTGAGACTTCTCATGCAGTTTCGCTTGATTGCGTCAAACCTGTGAAGTTTTCTTGCTGTACGTGTGAACAGAACCTTGGAACAATCCTCCTTTTCCTCATCTTCTTTTCCTATCTTCTTCGTTGGAGAGAGAGACCTTCTAGGACTAGATTGCACCCAAAAACAGGGAGATATAAGGACCTCCACCTTACTGCTGTTGTAGCCGTAGGCAACCCTTACTCCTTCGCACGTGTGACTGTGTATGCCCTAAAGACGGTCTTTTTTTCTTTGTTTGTAGGGCTGCCTTCAACGCTGGAGTATGAGGCCCTTTTAGGCCTAATTACTAGCCCAAACTATAAGGTATATACCTCTTGTCACTTCACAGCTGTTCTAGCCACAAACTGTACCTAATCTCTTCCCTCGTGTGGCTGTTGATGCCCTAGAAAGTAGACTCGTACCTTCGCTGTCCTTCCTCCTATCTTTGCCACCCTAACAGACTTCTTTTGCCCTTGTCTTCGTCTCTTTTATCCTTCTCTGGTTTGCGGATTTCAGAGTGTCAGTGTGTCCAAATGAGGAGCGGACAACCTCTATAAATAGAGGCCTGTCCCTCCTCTCTTAAGCCGACATGACTGTCCATTAGGCCGACTTGACTGTCTTCTAGGCTAACTTGATTGTTGCATTATATTTCACATTTATTCATCGTTTTTGCTGCTTGTAGACTTTGTTGGTGCTAGGAGAGGATTTGACCATGCTTGGAGTTATTTCTTTAACCTTGTATGATGACTTACATGATGTAACATGCCCTCAAAGGGTGTTTTCATAACTAACATTTTGAATTTGACTCTTTAGAAGCACTTCAAAATGTGCTTAGCTTATTTTCAATGAGCAAGAAACTCATTGACAAATAATACAAAAATAATTTCTCTTTTCTTGAATAAGTACAAATATCAAAATTACATTTATGAAGACCGAACCTAGTTACATTTTCTCCAACAAAAAGAATATCCAAAAATCAACTCCAAACATCAAAATGCATCCAAGATCCATTATAGTCCACAAAATAGCAAGTCTGAATTCCTCTTAGGAGGTCGAAATTCCAATTAGTGATGATGATGACTATGAGAGATCAATTGAGAGATCTCAATATATATGTGCTCTATCATATCCTATTTTAGCCTACAAGCCCCTCTAATCATAAAGTAATGTGCAAGTAATGGCATAGGTCACAAGCCTACCTAGTAACTTTTGCAAATTTGATTTTATCTCGACAAATGCTAGCTGAAATAATGATGTCATGCTTGCGTGGGTTTCTTGAGGGTTGACATTGAGGCCTTTCGGAGCCATGACAAGTGTAGAAGGCCTCTAAAATCAAGATCTAGGGGTTGGCTCCTGTGTCTCGATGCAAATTATCTTGTGGTCCCCAAATGTGGGTTTAGGGCACAAAACTGGGTCTTATGGGTCTCCAAGTGGTGTAATCTTTGTCTCTACTCCAATGTTGAGGGCACTTAAGATGGTGCTAGCCCTCCCATGTCTCAATGCATGAGATGAACCTCACATATGCTCTGGATCAACTGCTTGACTCTGTAGTACTACTAAGCTAGTTGGGGCATGTTGGTCTAGGTGCGTCATCCGATGAATGATATAGGGCAAAGTGCTGAAGCATTGTGGGTGTTGAAGGTTCCCATGGATACGAGTGACGCTCTATAATAGTCCAGAGTCCCATGGCTCTCAACGCATCACTTGTGGGTGTCAGTATGTGCCTCTAGAGGATTTGGACCCCAGTTAAGTTGCCCAGACATATAGACGAAACCTTCTTCCAATTACACACAATATCCAATGCCGCAACTTACATCATTAGGTACATTAATCATTATCACATCTAAGTGAACCAAGCTTGAAAGAAATGGGCATAATAAAACTTCATATGTGGCTTCTCCTCCAAAATTCGGGCCTTGGTCACATAATTGTGCTACCTCCCTAGGTAGGAGCGGTTAATTGCCGAACCTATTAGATGTTTTTTACCCACGAAGGGAAGTGACATGTCCTTGGTCCACCCTTCAATTGATAGGTGCCATGTGAATAATGATGGAACATAGCGGAAAGAACTCCATGGTCAAGTGCGATGGTTAAAGGGACCAACTATGATGGAATACCTCATCTTGAGTGTATAGATGAGGAGGGAGCATTCATGGATGCATGAGTTACCTCGACCATTATTTTTCCACCCATCTATATTTCATTTTACTTCTTGATTTTTCCTTGTGTTACTGCTCGTAGCTCGAGGAATGAGAGCTTGCTTTGTATAATGTATAACAGTTGCTACCCCCTTTAGGATGGGGCATTTCCCATTAGGGGTTACGACATGCAAGGTTTCCTTGTCTTCTATGAGATAGGGAAACATTGTTCCAAGAATCGAGGGATGTCCATAAGATAGAGGTAGAGCTCATGCTTCGCATTTGCCCACAGTCTAATTTGTAAGTCCTGACCATTTTTTGCATTTTAATTTTTTTATTTAATTTTTCTTGTGGCCATCATATGCTCTTTCTCTTTCTTTTAGCTACATTAAGCTCCTAGGGTGCATTTCTAGCCCTTACCCAAGGTATAAGGATGTGTGAGTGCCAAATCCCAATGAATCAATGATCAGTTGACCCAAAGAAAGGAGGTGGAATAGAGGCTCATAATGTAAGATGGAAAGTGTTAAGTATGGAATAAGGATAGATGGGGCCACACTATCTCAATGATGGTTTTCCAAGTAGCACCCCTTCCTAAAACCATGGGCCATTAGGGAAGGTTCCACTGGACTAGGATTGAAAATTAACCCCCCATTTTGTTGAATTTGTGACTATGGTCGATCTTCATAATGTACTTTGGTCACTTGATGTAATTGTATTTTTCATTGTAAAGCATATTTATAAATGCTTGAGCCAAAGGAAAATTTATTTTGAGTCGAAGTCCCATTACGACTTTTAAAAGATGTAAATTTCAATTTTTTGAAATGATTTTGGCTCGATAGTGACAAGTCATCTTCCTTCCAAGTGAAGTTGGCCATGGCCAAGAGACACGTCCATTGACCCTAGACATACTACTATATAAATGCAGCTTGAGCTCCCTAATTTGGCAATTCACAATTTTCTTTCACAAGACATCTTCCTTCCAAGTGAAGTTGGCCATGGCCAAGAGACACGTCCATTGACCCTAGACAAACTACTATATAAATGCAACTTGAGCTCCCTAATTTGGCAATTCATAATTTTCTTTCACAAGATAGTTTCTGGGCAAGTGAGAAAAGGATAAAGAGGACAAAGAAGGACGAAAAGGAGGCCAAGTTTTGTCTCTTCTCTCTCTCTAGCATCTCACATGTGGAGTATCCTCTCTCTCCGTGGTTCGCATCTTTTGTGGCGCAACTGTTGCAGGAGGGCCGAAGTTTCTGCGTTATTGGGGAAATTGTTACAAGGCCAAAATTTTGGGGCAATTGACAGGAAGGCCGAAATTCTGGAAGTGCAGGATCAAGAGCGAGGTATAGGTTTTGATTGGGTGACTTGACTTGGAGGAGACCTGATTTGTAATATCCCTAGTGGAAATATTAAGTGATAAACAAAGCAAGATCATTAACATGCAACCAAAATAAACACACATGCATAACACATCAGTGAACACCCAAAATAATCTCCAAAACCTGAGCGATTTTATTACTGAAGCAAAATGGAATACATAAAGTGAAAATAGTGGAACTTGGGCTAGCTATAGCAAGCAAGGAAAAATCCAGGTGGAGATAGTGAAGCTCAAGTGCTAAATACACACCTCTCCAAAGACTGTGTTAGCCCAGAAACTGTTAACTGTTGTTGTAGGTGAACTGAACTTTCTGCCCTCTAGACAACTCCAGAAATTTTGAGATTTTAGTCATGAGCTCCCTATGCCAACTCTATCAAAACCCAGAAAACATTCAACCCAACTCCCAAGCTTCGGAATACCCACAAAATAGGGCGAAATTGCCCACTCTCCCAACTTTTGTACACACCACCAAAAATTGTTGTAGATTCTGCCCCAAGAATCTCCCAAAGCCATGCCAAAAATTCTTGCCAATTTCTTCTTAAATTTCCCTTATTTTTTCCAGCTCCCCTGCACCAATTCCTCCTTGCCTTTTAACCCTTGCGCAGGCCAGCTAGTGACCCTTTGCGCATGCCCACAAATTGCCCAATTCACTGCCAAGAATTCCCCCAAATTCAGGCTTGCAAACACCAATAACCTCCAACAAAGTCCTACGGGAAAAATCCCTCAAAAGCTTGTAGTTTGATCTCTATTGAAGTTGGTTCTCCCATGGGGTGCGAGTTCCTCTTCTGTGCCCAGTCTGCCCACAAAATTCGCTGGAAATGCATGAAATTGTCTCCGGATCAACTCCCAAAATGTGTGCTAAACTGTCTTAGGGATGGAACTCGAAGTCCGCTGATGAAAGAAGTGAGATTTCCGCTCGGAAACCTCGTGTGCTAAACAAAACGGTGTAAAATAGGCTCAACGGCTTAAGCGTACAAGAGTTCAATTATCAAATTGGAAAAAAATTCCAAAATGAGGCCCTCCACCTCTATTTATCTTTGTCACCCCCTTGCTCCCTCTATGTGGGTCCCTCAAATCGAATTCCCTCCTTTCTCCTTCCCGCAAGTCGAATTCTGCTAAGGGGTGTGAATTCTCTTATGGAGTGGTCCCCACATCCCACTTTACTTTTGATTTATCTTCTCTTCTAATATTTGGGAGACTTCTTTCCTCAAAAAGTCAAGTGGGGTGCTCTTAACCCACTTTTCCTTAGTATGCCAAAATGCCAAAATTGTGCAAAAATGTATTTACTTAGCAAACTTGCTAAGTGGGGACATTACAAGGTTTGCCCAATAGGTCTAGGCGAGTCTCTCATTGAGCAAGAAGAATTTCTCTATTGAAAAGGTTGTTGGGTTTTTCCCCTTAATAGGTTTTCCTAGGGTAAATCTTGTTTTTCCTTGTGTGGTGTGATCTTTACTGTTCTACTGTTCTTTATGGTTGAATTTCTGAAGTATAATTGTTGAATGATATAATTGGAATAAGCTAAAAGAAGATCTACATCAAAAGTAATAATCAGAATTTTTGAAATATTGTGTTAACCCTAATTGCACTAGAAAAGTATAATTGTTGAATGATATAAGCTAAAAGAAGATCTACATCAAAAGTAATAATTAGAATTTTTGAAATATTGTGTTAACCCTAATTGCACTAGAAAAGTATAATTGTTGAATGATATAAGCTAAAAGAATATCTACATCAAAAGTAATAATCAGAATTTCTAAAATATTGTGTTAACCCTAATTGCACTAGAAAATCAACACTGGGATAAGAGCTTTGGTGAAGGAAGAAGGGACATTGAGATCACCTTTAAAAACCCCTAGAGAGCATTTTCTATGGCTTCTTCCATGAAATTTGAGATCAAGTAATAAGGGAGTTCATTTGTTTGTAGGGCTTCTATTGATGGGAATGATCTAATCCACAAAGTGCATTCCTCTCAAGTGAAGGTTGAGCTTAAGGAGGCCGCTTACCTCAGATCTGAATTTGATAAGGAGTAGAGGAGACGTGGTTGGTAATTATTTCTTATCTCATGATCTGATCCAAGACGAGGAAGGATGGATGGCCGAATTAAAAGACAAGATTTGGACATAAGCATTGGGTAGAATACCTTAGTGAACAGTGGCAAAAGTTCTGGTTATAAAAAGGTAGGCTGAGTCCCAAAGGGTGATTGCTTTGGAGAGCTGAAAGGCTTGCCACCAAGCTGAAACAAGGCCGCATCTATTTGAGAACCAACATAAGTTTTTTTAGTGGCAGAAAAGGATGGATTACGATTAAGAAGTCTAGTTAGAGGCCACATCTAAGGTTTCTCTGTAGCTGTAAAGAAGCGCTAGAAGAGGGCCGAAATCTTTTGAAGAAAACCATGAATCAAAAGGTTCGTATGAATACAAGTTGCAAATGATCGTTAGATCTAGGGTATCTCTGTAGCTGTAAAATAAGCGCTAGAAGAGGGCCGAAATCTTTTGAAGAAAGCCATGAAGCAAAAGGTTCGTATAAATACAAGTTGCAAATGATCGTGAATTAAAAGTATGTGGAACAAAGCACTTGTCCTTTGAAGTTTGTTTGCATTACGCTAGAAGAGGGCCGAAATCTTTTGAAGAAAACCATGAATCAAAAGGTTCGTATGAATACAAGTTGCAAATGATCGTTAGATCTAGGGTTTCTTTGTAGCTATAAAGAAGCGCTAGAAGAGGGCCGAAATCTTTTGAAGAAAACCATGAAGCAAAAGGTTCGTATAAATACAAGTTGCAAATGATCGTGAATTAAAAGTATGTGGAACAAAGCACTTGTCCTTTGAAGTTTGTTTGCGTTAGTTGAAGTATTGCTTAAGGTTTTAATGTGGAAATCTAAGACCAAAAGTTTAACGACTTCAATTCTTAGTGGATTTTAAAGTTTTGCATCATACATCAGAAGTCTATCCAGATATGATGTGATGAAAAGAATGTAAAGTCATCAAATTGTTGCCATGGTCTTGATGGAACAAATTTAGAAAGCATATCTTGAAGGAACGAATTTGTCGAAATGTGACAAGATCATAAGGTTGAGTCTCTCCCTGAAGGTTAAAATTTGAATCATCTTCAGATCTGATATTGTCTTATTGATGAATAGTCTACATGGATAGAAGAGCTTGGGTCTCTTCAATCTCCATAATATTAAAAATTGTGACTAAAGAGCAAGTCTTCTAAGGATCTCTGATTTGATATTGGTACGCTATGTCAAGGTGATTGCCGTATGAGGACCATTTCCACCAAGTTTTGAAGGTAGAAATTGTTCTGAGGAAGATAAGCTTGCTAGACCTAAAGTAACATGTGCCAAGTTTTAGAATACTTTTCTTGGAAATTTGATAAGCCATTTTAGAGTTGAGCACATAAGGTCTTTCTTAAGGGAAACGAGTAGTTGATAGTAATACTAAAGTCATACTCAAGAATGGTAAGTATCTGAATGTTACTTTGAAGAAGTCAAGCTATTTCACTATAAACAATTGGTTGATCTATATCATGGACAAATATCAGATTTAGGGTTTGTAAACCATTAGGGGTTTGACCAAGAAAAATTCTAGGGTGTATAGATAAAACCCTAACACTAGACACTTCTGTTGAAAGGAGAAACTCTAGAAAGAAAATGACATTATAATGTGGATAAAACTTGATAGAGTTGCAAATGGATGCCAAAAAGGCTAAAGTCCAAGGAGCTAGCATGTCCTCAAAAGATAAGTATTTTGCATCTCTCATTGATTTTACTAGTAGTGGGTCTCTTGTCCTTAAAAATCTTTGCTTGGTTGTGATTGTTCTTCTATGGCCTCTTGATGAGGAGTGCGGGTATGCATTGAAGGTTACCAAGGTTTTTGGCAACAGATAGAAGAACAAGAGCAAAGCGGGGTGACGAAGAGACTCTTTGTGATGAACTAGATCTAGACTTAGATGGCGCATAATGCCTTCGATATGAAGTCTATGAAAGGACATATTGTCAGGTACACGTCTACATATATTGTATTTCTCTATGAAAGAAGTGAACGATCTTAAGATGGTAAGGTCCTTGAAGAAGTCCTACACTTGTAAATAGAAAGAAGGCTCTGTACAGGTTCCTCAGAGTTGATGCATTCATATTGGTGATTGATCCTACATAATCTGTTGACGAAAGTAGAAAAGATCACATGTCAGAGGGAGTTTCAATAACCAGAGGATTTACTCTAGAGGAAGAGGCATCTTTAGTAACTCGTGGTAAGCTTCAAAGGGAGATGGACCTCCGAATCTAAGATGAAAAGATCTTGATGATTGATGATGTCAATGAAAAGGGAGAAAATCAAGATTGCTATGAAGAAGATTTGTTTTAGGTGGAATACCCAGATAGGATAATGGATCAGGAAAAAGGAGCATATCAGTTCATGGTTGAGCGATAGAACAACATGTGTTGGAGTACCAACATGGTATGGTTGTTCATGGCATAACTACAAGGCAAGGAGTGCTGAAAATAGAGAGAGTTCGTATATCGTTGCTGATTGAGCTCTGGTGTCATATTTGCATGTTGAAAAAGGCCTTGTATCGACTCAAGCAAGCTCAAAGAGCTTGGTATGTTCATATTGACAGCGAGATTGGGATTTACCAAGAATGAAGCTAATCCAAAACCTTTACCTTAAGGTTGTGAAGAATGCACCTGTGATCTTATTGTTATGACTTGTTTCTGACAGGTGTCGAGCCTCTTATCATTCAATTCCAGAAGCAATTGGCTTCTCAAGTCGACCTGAAGGATTTTGGGTTGATGCACTATTACTTGGTATTAGAAGTATGGCAGAAACCTGGTGAAGTCTTCCTTGGTCAAAGAAAGTATGTGTTAGAGATCCTTTATAGATTCGGTATGATGGATTGCAAATCCATGAGGACTCCCATGGTGACTAACTTGAAGAAATTAAGAGGCTCCAACTCCAGATTGGTAGATCCTTCTATGTACCAACGATTGATTGGTATGCTGATGTATTTGGTTAACACTAGGCCGAACAATGAAGACAGCGAGATTGGGATTTACCAAGAATGAAGCTAATCCAAAACCTTTACCTTAAGGTTGTGAAGAATGCACCTGTGATCTTATTGTTATGACTTGTTTCTGACAGGTGTCGAGCCTCTTATCATTCAATTCCAGAAGCAATTGGCTTCTCAAGTCGACATGAAGGATTTTGGGTTGATGCACTATTACTTGGTATTAGAAGTATGGCAGAAACCTGGTGAAGTCTTCCTTGGTCAAAGGAAGTATGTGTTAGAGATCCTTTATAGATTCGGTATGATGGATTGCAAATCCATGAGGACTCCCATGGTGACTAACTTGAAGAAATTAAGAGGCTCCAACTCCAGATTGGTAGATCCTTCTATGTACCAACGATTGATTGGTATGCTGATGTATTTGGTTAACACTAGGCTGAACAATTGCTTTGCTGTGAAGACCTTGAGCCAGTTCTTGGCAGAATCGAGACATGAGCATTGGATTGCAGAAAAGAACATCTTGAGATATTTGCATGGTACAATAAACTATGGCTTGAGGTATGTTGCAAGCAAGAATGTACAAATTTAGGGATATACAAATGCTGATTGGGTAGGAAGCGAGGATAGGAAGAGTACCTTATGGGTATGCTTCAGTTTGGGATCCGCTATGATATTGTGGATGAGCAAGAAGCAGAGGTCGATTGCACTCAACATTGTTGAAGAAGAGTACATTGCAGCCAATACTGAATTATTATGGCTCTGAAAGTTAGTTGCGTGATTGTTCGGCCAAGAGTTGGAACCAACAATGATACACTGCAATAGTCAAAGCTGTTCCATGATAGGTCAAAACATATTGAGAGTAAGTACCACTACATCCGTGGCATGGTGTAGAGGAGAGTAATAAGGCTTGAGTACATCTCCACCGATGAGCAAATAACTGATATTCTGACGAAGCCGTTGCCAAGAGAAAAGTTCATGTACTTCAGAGGCAAGTTGGGGCTCGTGGATATTACCCTTCTTGTTGAGAGGGAGTGCTGATATGTCTGCAACATAGATGGACATTTTACCAAAAGGGAGAATGGGTCCAAGACACCCTTAGGGCTCAACATGTAGTGTTGAGTGAGTGTCTCTTGGAGGAGGACCCTAATCACACACCATGAATGGTGGAGTGAGGTCCTAGACCATGATCACACACTAGGTATGGTGGAGTGAGATCCTTTAGCATTAGGACCTTGGTCACAAATCAAGAAGGGTGGAGTGAGGTCTTGGACCGAGTCACACACCAGGTATGGTGGAGTGAGGTCCTTCAGCGTCTAGACCCTGATCACACAACGAAAGGGTGGAGTGAGGTCCTGGACCTTCATCACACACCTGGTAGGGTGGAGTGAGGTCCTGGACCTTGATCACACCCCTGGTAGGGTGGAGTGAAGTCCTTTCAACAACTAGACCCGATCACGAACCAGGAAGGGGTTGAGTGAGGTCTTGGCCTAGAGTGCTCAGCAAGAAGGGTGAGTGAGTGCTTGCTAGTTAAGGGTCTCAACATTTTGGCCTAGTTAGAGTCCATGGGATTTGAGGATCGATCACTTTGGAGGAGTGAGTCCTGATACGCTGATGACATTGCCATGGGTTTGGTTGGAGGAGTGAGTCCTGTTATGCTAATGACATTACCATGGGTTTGGTACCGCCTCGGATATGGCCACTAGAAGATGTTGATGATAGATTATGATGCTCGTAATAATAGATTTTTCTTTAGAGAAATTTGTTCAATTTTAGAGCATCTATGACGGTGATTATGAATACCTCCCTAGGTAAGAGAGTGTTGAATTTGTAACTATGGTCGGTCTTCATAATGTACTTTTGGTCACTTGATGTAATTGTATTTATCATTGTAAATCATATTTATAAATGCTTGAGTCAAAGGAAAATTTATTCTGAGTTAAGAGTCCCACGACTTTTAAAAGATGTAAATTTGAATTTTTGAAATGTAACTTTTGGCTCCAAAGTGACAAGTTAGCCTTGGCCAAGGGACACATCCATTCACCCTGGATAGACTACTATATAAGGGCAACTTGAGCACCTCCATTTGGCAATTCACAATTCTGTTTCACAAGACAATTTTTGGGTAAGTGAGCGAAGGACAAGGAGGACGAAGAAGGACGAAAAAAGGTCGAGTTTTGTCTCTTCTCTCTCTTTAGCATCTTGCACATGTGGAGTATCCTCTTTCTCTGTGGTCCACATCTTTTTTGGGTAATTGTTGCAGGAGGGCCGAAGTTTCTGGGTTATTGGGGCAACTTTTACAGGGTCGAAGTTCTAGGGCAACTGGCTAGTATAGGAAGGCCAAAATTTTGGAAGTGCAAGATCTGATTAGGTGACTTGACTTAGAGGAGAAGACCAGGTTTGACAATAGGTCTAGGTGTGTCTCTCATTGAACAAGAAGAATTTCTCTATTGAAAAGGTTGTTGGGTTTTTCCCCGTAGTGAGTTTTCCTAGGGTAAATCTTGTCTTTTCTTGTGTGGTGTGATCTCTACTGTTCTACTGTTCTTTATGGTTGAATTCCTGAAGTATAATTGCTGAATGATATAATTGGAATAAGCTAAAAGAAGATCTACATCTAAAGTCAATATTGGAATTTCAAAAATATTGTGCTAACCCTAACTGCACTAGAAAAATAACACGTTTAAGGTGAGGGAACAAGACTACGGCCAAGACCCTTCTTTTTTCCAAGTTACCCCATAACCAAGTCAGGATGCCCAAATAAAAACAAGAATAAGCATCTGTTCACATAATGAATAAATGATCTTTTGATCAGAAGCCCACCTTCCAACAACTGTTTTGGTCAAATGGGCGAGGAAACATATGACATGCAGGTGGTGGAGATATGAATGACACGTCACGTCGGCTACAAAATGGCTCTTAGGGCTGCTGGCTAAAATAGATGAATAGGAGAAAAACGTCTCCTATGTGTCACCCACTTTTGGTGGGTAATATGCCCCTTCGCTGACATGCCATTATTTCTTGAAATTTTTTGAAGCCATTTACTGTACTTTTCAAGCATATCATGCGGGGTTCCCTTGATAACTGATTTATCCAAAGCTTTACACATATTACTCTTCCATTAGCCATCTTGTTCTAGGGTATTGCTGGTTTGGAGTGTCAAGGAATAGACCTATGATGTCCTCAAGGATTTCAAGGTTTATTTTATTTTATTTTATTATGTGAAGAGTGAGAAGCTTTACAGTTCTTCTTCTATAAGGTTTGCATGGATCAGTAAATCTAGGGAAGAGCTGTTGAGATGTACCTCCTTGTAGAGCATCTTCTAGAGGTATTCTTGATCCGGCAGATGGACTTTATTCCTGGAATAAAGCTAAAATATCATTGTTTAGATCCACCCAAAGCTGTCAAAGTCCCAAGTCACAAGGTAAGGACACACAGGGAACTCACAGGGGTCACCTGTTGTGACCTCAATGACCCACTCCCACATTTTAGGTCGTTCTAATTTCCAACACAAGGGGGAATCCCTACACACTAAGTCTTTGATGGTTGAGGATAAATCTAGTAGGATTTGAATGACTTAATGCTAATCCGGTTTGTTGTTGATGGTGATTAATTAGTTCCAGATTTAAGACATAGATTAAACCTACAATATGTATAAATGAAGGATTCTCCAGGTTGAATCAAAATCCGGAAACTGGTATGAATTTCTGATGTGAATTTTCAGATTTGATATTCTCCACAATTATCTATCAAATAGCTACTCTAATGGACAGATTTTCAGGCTTGGGAGTAGTTTTGATCTTGCAAAATAATAAACAATAAAATGCCAATATTTGGAGTGACCAAAAGGAGGAGTCTTTTCATTGTATTTGAGAGATCTAAATTATGAGTTTGCTGATATACTTTTTTGAATTTCAAACAACCAACCAACAAGCGGCAAGATTATGACCTAAGGAATGAATTATTAATTCTGATTATGCAATTACTTATTCCATATTTCTTTCCAGCCAAGTATAATTGGGGTCTATGATTTATATCAAGGGTTTGAAAGCAAGACAAGTGCCTATAAATGATTAGGCTTACAGGGTTTTAAAGGCAAGGCCGAAGTGATCTGGTTTCCCTGAATGTAGGGCTGTTTTCAGTGTTAAAAAGTATGATACAGCTTGTGACACCTCCTTCCAGCATTGGTACCTACAGTTAAATTCTTCACTCTTATGCGGCAGGGCAGACTGGAGATAGGACTATATTTGACCATTTTCACATTTACCAATGCATTTCACGTATCCCAATGCACAAGATTCCTGAGTCTAAAATTCAAAAAGGGCTCATTTTGTTGCTGATATTGTTCTCTATACAAGGCAGTTTTTGGGTTTGGTCAATTTGCATGAAAATTCACACATGGGAGTCAAAGAAGGGTCAAACTAGTTGTTGGAGCCACCTAAGCTAGTCGTTGGGCTACTATTCCTCTTACTTAGCCTAGATCAAGTCAAATGTGGGAAAGTTGGACCATTTCTTGGGATGTGGACACATCCTTCAAGCTTTAACAACTATTGCAATCATGAATCATGGAAATGTTGGTCCTTATTTTGAAGAAATAATAATTTATGGACTTTTTCTTCCCTAGTTGGATGGATTGGTCCACCTTGTGTGGTTCTATTATTTCTCATTGTACATGTGGTTTCGACTACTTTGTTTTTATTAATTTTAATTTTTAGAAGTACACTAGATCTTGAATATCCATTCTAAATTGAAGGGAATTCCAAAAATAATATTATTTTAATGTAAAGGAAATTCCTTACCTCCTAAATAAAGGAAGGACTTTCTCATTTGTAATTCATGGTTGGATTGTGGGAGTAATCCTCTCCCTAGTTCTCGGTGTTTATTGGGGTTTTGGGTTTTTTTTATGTTATGTATGTTTCAACTTTGAATGCTTTTCTTTCTTGGTTCAATATATAGTATTTTAAAGGCTATGGATTTGTAACTTATTCAAGATCACCACACGACTTAGTGTGATTGATTTGTCCAGGGGCAACATTGTCATGTGGAAGGAAAGATTAGGTGTAAAGAAATCATTGTGTGATGTTTCTTTTTCTGGTTTTGCCTTATGGTGTGATTAGGATGGACTTCTAGGGTTGGAGGCAACTAGGTCACAAGAGCAGGTCTACTCCATCAGCAGGCCCAGGGGCTTGTTGAGGGGATTTATGGGGTTTGGAGGAGTTTGCTTGCCATATTCTATCATTAGGATCAGTTCCTCACAACTTGCTTTTCGTCTGTTGCATTTCGACAATTCTCTTGAAATGGGGTTATTATTGAACCTAACTCAATTAATTATGCTTGAGGTGGCATTCTGGGAGGAATACTTGACACTGGATAGAACACCTTAGTGTAATAGCTCATTGGAACCAAAACGAAAAAATCAACAAAATGGGATAGCAAGAAGTGACTTTCAGTGGCTTGAGGAAGGATGTTTGGCGATTTGCTATTTTTTCGAATTAAAAAGGCATTTTAATTAAATAAACGAAGGGAAAAAATGCTAAGTGATTAAAATAATAATAAAATAAAGGATTTTAGAGGGGTCCATCAGATTTATAAAAGAGGAGGAGGAGACCATTTGGAGACATCTTGGAGTTGAGTTTCTTTCTTGTGGAGAGGTTTGGAGAACTGGGAGTTCTAGCTTCAACAATAGCCTCAGTATGAAAACCCTTGGGTGATTCAGTGAGAGTGGGCGAGCACCGAACTCTCCCTATGGTGAATTTATCTAGAATTCACATGAGAGCTTAGCAGTTGCATTTTAGTTAAGTTTTGGAGGGGCAATGCAACATTGGAGTAGATTCTTGAGGCCAGTTTTCCATCTTAACTATAATAGTTATATCAACAAGCCCCAGGATGGAAACTCTCGAGTGATTCAGTGAGAGTGGGCGAGCACCGAACTCTCCCCTTGGTGAATTTATCCAAAATTCACATGAGAGCTTAGCAGTTTCATTTTAGTTAAGTTTTGGAGGGGCAATGCAACATTGGAGTAGATTCTTGAGGCCAGTTTTCCATCTTAGCTATACTAGTTGTATCAACACGTAAGCCCCAGTTTATCTATTATAATAAAGCTGAGATTATTTTTGTTCATCGTATTATCATTGAAAAATATGTAACTAGGTTTAGTTTTCATAAATATGAAATGTACTTTTGATTCTTGTATATTGTAAAAAGAAAGAAAAAATGTTGTTATTATTATTTTTGGAGCATGGGTTTCATGCCCGAGGTCTTTTATTTTAGAGGTCAAGTAGCCATTGAGTGCTTCTAGGGTTTGTTCTAGGTTAAGAAGTCAGAAGAGTCATTGTCATAAGTTGAAGACCCCATTGGGTACATTGTAACTTGTAATTTTTTTGTTTGTTTGTATTTAATAGTGTCAACATACCCTTTAAGGCCAAGTCGGCTTGATAGCTAAGAAATCAACCTATTTTTAGGAGCCACGTCCACCTTAGAAGCCTATATAAAGGAAAGAACTCGATCTCCTTTGGACACATTCACTTCTCACTCATCTAAGCGAAGGAGAAGTACAAGAAGGCTAGCGAAGTAGGACGAAGAAAGAAGTTTTTGGGTTAATTCTCTCTCACATGTGCGAAGGAGGAAGGCTAGGGTTTGTTGCTTCAAGATCGAAGTTATCTATTTGCTGGAAGAAGATCAAAGTTGTTGGAAGGAGGACCTGTTAGGTCACCTTCTAGTCTTAGACAAGGAAGCAAGTCAAGAAAAGTTGCTAGGAGGCCGTGGAAGGCTAAATTGTGCTCACACGTGTGGATGCAGTAGCTTTTGCAGGGGCTGAAAATTTCAGACCTGCAGTAGAGGCCTAAATTTTGAAGTTGGGATCGAAGTTGTGCTGCTAGAAGAGATTTGACTGGGTTTGAATTGGACAAAGGAAGCACATCATCAGGAGAGGCCAAACTTGGTCTTCGAAAGGTATTGGTCTTGGTTTAGATGTCTTGGAATTCGTCAATTGAGGAATCTATATCAAAAGAAGAGATTTATAGGTTTTCCTCTCAAGTGGAGAGATTTTGGTCCTAGTTTGCAGCCTATATCCTGTGTTCTTGTGTACTATTGTTCTTCTTGTTTTGGTAGCTCTTTGATGATAAGAACGAACATAATAATAAGAGAAGAAGCCAATAAATAAGAAAAAGTAATAATATATCACAAGCAGTTATCATTAAAAGAGAAATCATCTTAACTACTGCCCTATAGATTTCTCAACATGGTTTCAGAGATAAGGTTGGCTAAGGACATAATGAAGATCTATACTACATTGAAGTTCTTAAAGAAGTGTATGAAGGTGGCAAGTCATCTCAAGAAGGGCATCGAAGAAGTATGGGATCTCTTATTTTTTCTTAAGAAGGAAGTGACCAAGACATCTACAAAGGACGAAGGACTATTCTCAACACTCACTGACACATTTCAAGATGAAAATATTTGGGTAATCGATAGTGGAGATTCAAGACATATCACTGGTCAACACAAGCAACTAAAAACATTGTCAAAAGGAAAATCCTCTTACTCTGTTGAGCTCGGTGACAACGAGAATTACCTTGTAAGAGGAATTGGATCTACCTCTCTAGAGCTGGAGAATGGAGGAAATATTCATCTCAACAATATCTTGTTTGTTCTAGGTTTGCATAAGAATCTTCTTTTTTCATGTCTAGAAGATAAGGGAGTTATAATTGCTTTCATAGATGGAAAGGTTGTGGTATGGGGTAAAAATTCAAGCATAGAAGATGCAAGGGTGATTGGGATCTGTGAAGGAAGACTTTATGGATTGTTAACTCCCCTTGCTCAAGCTTTGGTTCACATTGAAGTTAGCCCATGTGAACTTTTGCATAGAATATTTGGTCATCTTCACTACAAAATCTTATCAACCCTAAATTCAATAGTGAATAGGATCCCCGAACTAAAAGAAGATCATGAAGAAGTGTGCATTAGGTAAAAACACCAAAAGGCCATTTGGAAGCAGTTCTTCAAGGTCAAAAGAAATTTTGGATCTCATTCATTCCGATGTCTGTGGTCTTATGACTCCAAAATCTCTTGGAGGTCATCTATATTATGTAACATTCATTGATGACCATTCAAGGAATACTTGGGTTTATTTAATGAAATCCAAGGTTGAAGTATTTATCAAATTTCAAGAATTCAAAGCTTAGAGAACTTTATGGAAAGAAGAATCTAGATTTTGAGGTTTGATAATGAAGGAGAATACACATCCAAGGAGATTATAGCCTTTTGTAAGGAGTTTGGGATTAAGAGGGAGCTGATAAACCCATATAATCCCAAGCAAAATGGAGTTGCAGAATGAAAGAATCAATCCATTGAGAAAGTGTAAAAGCCATGCTACATGATCAAGATTTGCTGAAATTTCTGTGGGGTGAAGCTACTGAGACCACTGTATACATACAAAATCGAAATCCCCACATGTCACTGGATAACATGATTCCCAAAGAAGCATTCACTGGGAAGAAACCAAGCGTAAATCATCTTTGAATTTTTGGTTGTGCTGTCTATATCCACATACCGAAGGACAAGAGAAAGAAGTTGGATCTTTCATGCATGAAGGGGACATTGTTGGCTACAGTAATTATTCTAAGGCCTATAGGATCTACATAAAAGAAGGACATTGGATAGAAGTTAGTCGTGATGTGATATTTGATGAAAGTATTGCATTCGTGAAATCAAAGGATCTCCCTATGGACTTTGATGATGAAGAACTTGTATTTAAAGAGGAATGTACTAGGGAGGAAGAAGAATCAAATCATGAAGATGAAGGTCCCAGTGAACCCATACAACCTATGGTCATCCCAGAGACTAGAAAGAGACCTAATTGGTTGAAATCTAGTCTATTAGATGCAGAGGGACATGGAGCAGCTAAAGGCACATTTAGGGAAAGTAAGAAGCCCAAAAGATATTCAGGATATGCAACATATGTGACAAAGTTAATAGAAGCAGAGCTATCCACCTTTAAAGAAGCCGACAACCATCAAGAATGGAAGGATGCCATGAATGAAGAGTATCAATTGATAATGAAGAATGGGGTTTGGACCTTGGTAGATTGTACATAGGCCTGAAGACAAATCTGTGGTGACTTCCAAATGGCTTTACAAGATTAAGCATGCAGCAGATGGAAGTATTGATAAGTATACGACAAGATTTGTGGCTAGGGGCTTCTCTCAAGAAGAAGGCTTCGATTATGAAGAGACATTTGCTCCAACAATAAGGTATACAACTATAAGCTCACTGGTCTCTTTGGCAGCATCGATGGGATGGAACATTCATCAAATGGATGTCAAGACTATATTCCTTAATGGCATAGTTGATGAAGAAGTCTATATAGAGAAACCCTTGGGATTTGAAGTCAAAGATAGAGAGGCTTATGTTTGCAGGTTGAAGAAGGCATTATATGGCCTTAAGCAAGCACTAAGGGCATGGTATGCAAGGATGGATGTATACCTTCAAAGATTGGGCTTCACAAAGAGTTCTACTGATTTGAATCTCTTTATCAAGGTTGTGAAGGATGAGCCTATAATCATTCTTCTATATATGGATGATCCTCTCTTAACAGGTGTAGAAGGTTGAATCCAAGAACCTTAAGCAAGCACCAAGGGCATGGTATGCAAGGATGGATGCATACCTTCAAAGATTGTGCTTCACAAAGAGTTCTACTGATCTGGAGCTCTTTATCAAGGTTGTGAAGGATGAGCCTATAATCATTCTTCTATATGTGGATGATCCTCTCTTGACAAGTGTAGAAGGTTGAATCCAAGATTGCAAGAAGCAACTAGTAGCAGAATTTGATATGAAGGACCTTGGGCTGATGCATTACTATCTTGTACTGGAAGTTTGGCAAGGCCTTGATGAAATTTATCTAGGTCAAGGAAAGTATGTGATCGAGATGTTGAAGAGTTTTGACATGATGGGTTGTAAACCTATGACAACCCCCATGATCACAAACTTGAAAAGGCTAAGGAGTTCCGAATCAAGCCTAGTGGATCTTACCAAGTATAGACAATTGATTGGTTCACTGATGTACATGGTGAATACTTGACCAAACATATGTTTTGCAGTGAATGTTCTCAGTCAGTTCCAAGTTGAGTGGAAGCATGAGCATTGGATAACAAGCAAGCACATACTAATATATCTGCGAGGAACAATCCACTACTGCCTGAAGTATGATATTAGGAATGATGTGCACTTGATTGGATATATAGATTCCGATTGGGGAGGCAGTGAGCAAGATGGGAGAGCCTCTACAAGAGGATGTTTTAGTTTGGGATCCTCCATGGTCTCATGGATGAGCTAAAAGGAAGAATCGATTTCTTTGAGTAGTGTTGAGGCTGAATATATTGTAGCCTGTGAAGTAAATAGTGAAGTTGTCTGGTTGAGGAAGCTACTGTCCAACTTGAAGGACCAATGGACCATACTGTGATACATTATGACAACACCAACTGTATAAGATTGTATAAAGACCCAATGTTTCATGGAAAGACAAAACATATAAACAATAAGTATCACTACATTGGAAAGCTGGTGGAGGTTGGTGTGTTGCAACTACGGTATATCTCCACTGATGAACAAGTCGCTGACATCTTGACAAAATCTCTTCCTAATGAAAAACTTATGTATTTGAGATACAAGCTTGAATTAGTTGATATATCCTCCCTAGCTGAGAAGGAGAGATAGACACATCATTCTTGTCTTCACTTGGGAAGAAAGAATGGAGGATTGGGTAAGCATTTGGCATCTGATATTATTTGAGGATGAGGTAGGGCATCCAAGATACGAGTAGTCGTAGAGGACCGATATTCTTTGAGGAATGGGAATCCAAGATAAGAATAGTCTTGGAAGGTCATACCCTGTGAACACCTGAGTGGGGTATGTACCTTGAGAGACAATGATGAAGGTGTTTATAAATCATTGGCCTCGCCAGCATTGTGCTGTGACCTTGTGGAGAGTAGAGCTGTTAGTTAAGGCCTTGCTGTGTGACAATGCTGGTTGTTATGATGCTAGACAGATGGATTACAAATCCGACTCTTCTTATGAGGACTCTTCAGATTGAGAATGTCCATGTACCATTTATGAATAACTTCCTAGTTAAGAGGGAGTTGAAAAATGTGTAGCTAGGTTTGATCTTCATAAATCTGAAATGTACTTTTGATTCTTGTATATTGTAAAAAGAAAGAAAAAAATATTATTATTATTTTTGGAGCAGAGTTTCATGCTCAAGGTCTTTTATTTTAGAGGTCAAGCACCCATTTAGTGCTTCTAGGGTTTGTCCTAGGTCAAGAAGTCAAAAGAGTCATTGTCATTAGTTGAAGACACCATAAGGCAAATTGTAACTTGTAAAAAGGATTATTTTTGTATTTAAAAGTGTCAAAATACCTGTCAAGACCAAGTCGTTCTGATAACTAAGAAATCAACCTGTTTTGAGGAGTTATGTCCACCTTAGAAGCTTGTATAAAGGAGGGAACCTGACCTCATTTGGACACATTCACTTCTCACTCATCTAAGCGAAGAAGAAGCACAAGAAGGCTAGCTAAGAAGGAGGAGGACAAAGAAAGAAGTTTCTGGGCTAATTCTCTATCACACGTGCGATGAAGGAAGGCTAAGGTTTGTTGCTTCAAGGTCGAAATTCACTATGTGATTGAAGAGGATCAATGTTGCTGGAAGGACCTATTAGGTCATCTCCTAGCCCTAGATAAGGAAACAAGTCAAGCGAAGTTGCTGGGAGGCCTTGGAAGGCTAAATTTCGCTCCCACCTATGGATGCAGTAGTAGTTGCAGGGGCCAAAAATTTTAGACTTGCAGTAGAGGCCTACAAATGTGTTGTAGAGGATTGGAAGTATGGCCTACAAATTGGAGTTGCATCAATCTTCATGTGTACATCCAATCTTGCATGTTTCTTGCTTAAATAAAGTAATCAGTGACAAGATCCCAGTCTAAATCATACTAGAACTAGAAACAATGTTAGAAACAATGATTAAGTAGTTGAGAAATTGAGCAATAACTGAGTACCTCATCAATTGGAAGAACCTACTAGTGGAAGAGGCGACATGGGAAGATAAACTGTTCATGCAGAAACACCTGTAGATAGTAAAGTGTTGAGGACAACACTTGTTTGAAGGGGAGAGGCATGTTAAGCTCTATGTGAGCCCCATGTTAACCCTAAAATTCCTAATTAAGCCCTGGATATTGAGTGATTACATTTCTATTGTTATATTGTTATGTAGGTTAGAACCTTTCATGGTCCCATTTCATTATAATTGTACCCCATCTCCTCTATATATAGTAAGGAGACCTAGTCTTAGGATCATCATATCTTGTCATATGCATTGTATTCATTGTAAAAGAGGTTTCCCCCTCAAAGTGGACTATAATTATTGACTTCTTGTCATTTTTAAGGTTCATGGTTCATAATAAATCTCCGTCTAGATGAGCGCAAGGAGGTGGGGTAAATCTACCTAGCATGTGAGAAATAACCACAAGAGCTCCAATGTCCACCTTTTGTTTTCTTGATGAGAGGTATGGACATATGTGCTAGCTCAATTGAATTGTATTACTTGTGGGTCTCCAAGATATTGATTGGTGTGGAATGAGTCTCCATAAAGAAAATCGATCTCCAAAACAAGAGAGAAATATAATGCCAAGTGTAGATTGATGCTAAAGATAACCTCCAAAGTTGAGCTCATGACGAAATAAATGTTGTAGACTTCAAGCTAACAAACTCCCTCCGTGCCAACGATTATGTCTAGGGGAAAAGGAGTGAAGATGACATGTGTACATGTGCCAGCGATGCTAGTAATGAAACCAATTATCAAGAAAATATGGGATGGGATTGCCCACTAGCAATAAAGTAGACACAAAAATAGGTGAGTGCCTTACCGTGTGTGCAAGAGGTGAGTGCTCCACTTAGTTACCATCTCAACTTCATAATAAACATATATTGCAGGAAATGACTCATCCTTCTACTTAAATTTTTAACATTACCATGAAATGACTCAGGATGTTTGAGAGTGGTTTCACCCTCATTGGATTTCATATGGAGAAAGTAGAATTTTAGATCTCACTCAAAATCTGGCAGACTTATTTGTTTTTCAGGATTTCAGGATTGGAGGGATTGCAATGTTTCCATTGGATTTTATCATGTACTAGGGTATGGAACTTGTATTTAATCAAGAGAACCAAGCCCTCTATGCAGGGGAAACTCCCAATAATCAAGATCATGCAGGGTACTAGGGTATGAAACGTGTATTTAATCAAGAGAACTAAGGTCATTCGACTATGTAGGAGGAGACTCCCAATACAACAATGGTCCTTCTAAAGAATGGGATGTGGATGCAGAAAACCCTGATTTGAATCTCTCTCTTGCAGCCTTATAGTCTTTATTGTACTTGCAGCTTCATATATTAATATAAATAAAGGCTGATTTTGAGATTTGGATATATAATAAAGGTTGCTTTTGGATATTCCAATATTTTTGTTTTCATTATGTGATCATTCATGAGTAAATGTGATGTAAATTAAATCTTAATGTTTAAGTGTAATAAATTATAATATATCATTTATGCTTTATGATTGCACACACACACACACACACACACACATATATATATATTTGCGTTTCCCTGTTTCCAAAATTTGGGGAGGTCGCGTTTCGTATCGCTTCCCGTTTCGGAAACTCGTACCTGTTTCCCCGTTTCGTGCAACTTAGTAATAAACCATAATGTGAAAAATCACAACAAGAGTAAGGGCGCTAATGAGTCTCCATAAAGAAAATCGATCTCCAAAACAAGAGAGAAATATAATGCCAAGTGTAGATTGATGCTAAAGATAACCTCCAAAGTTGAGCTCATGACGAAATCAATGTTGTAGTCTTCAAGCTAACAAACTCCCTCCGTGCCAATGATTATGTCTAGGGGAAAAGGAGTGGAGATGACATGTGCACATGTGCCAGCGATGCTAGTAATGAAACCAAATATCAAGAAAATATGGGATGGGATTGCCCACTAGCAATAAAGTAGACACAAAAATAGGTGAGTGCCTTACCATGTGTGCAAGAGATGAGTGCTCCACTTTGTTACCACCTCAACTTCATAAGAAACCATAATGCGAAAAATCACAACAAGAGTAAGGGCACTAATGTGGAGCCATCTGTACAATAAAGTAATGTGAAAATAACCATTAAATCGACCCAATCACCCTCAATATGTTTGTACAAGGGAAATGCTCCCCTAAAAACCA
>APFE031107030.1:0-11154 GCA_000404065.3 Pinus taeda
GGTGGGCGCCGGTAGCCACCCACCCCGTGCCACCCTAGCGGCTCGCTAGCCCGCTTGGCGTGGTCGTCCGATTCCAGGAATCGGACGGCCACACCGGACAGGCCTACCCACCCCGCGCCACCCACCCCAGCGGCCTGCCCGGGGTTGTAGGTTTTTAACCCCGTACAAAAATTACCTGCATACAAATTCTAAATCACAGGAAAAATAAAAATGCGAGAGCATAACACATAAAAACGCATATACACAAAGATTTCCCACTGGATCCCAAAATCGGGACTACCAGCTTGATTTTTTTCATTATGTTCCTTTCAATGTTACAATACATATTTATACATGCCAAAGCATCCAATACCATGGACCGAAAAACCATCACGTCCAATACCATGGACCAAAAAACCATCGATCCAATACCATGGAACGAAAACCATCGCGTCCAAAAAACATGTGCGAACATCATGCACAAAACCATAGGTGGGTCCGCCCAACCTAACATAGGGTCCAAAACCAAAATTTTTCGAGGCGCTGTCCTGGACCCCATAAAGTGGGGTTACGGGTACCCCTCAAACCCCCTGTTAACTATGTGGAAAGAATATAACACAACCCAACAGAGAGAGCCCTCTCCTGACCTGGTAGGGCTAGCTACCAGGGCGAGCGTGGTTTGATGTTCACCTTGGATCCTACCTTTTCAGCCTAAGGTAAATTTAGGCTCTAACATATCTGAAGCATTAGTAGCCACAAATTGTTGTTAGGGTCATGTGCCTAATAGTGACTTAAGTGAAATATTTTTGGTACATCTTCCAAGAAATTTCATACTAACAAATGGTGACTCCAATGGTGTAATAAAACCATTCTTGGGTGACTGAAGTTTCAGTAAATTTCAAGGTTTTATATAGCTACTGTTAGCCTCTCAATTTCTATTTATAGTATTATTTCTATTTTTGTCAAATGTTTGGATTATGGTGGTTTTTTGGTTCTTTCCGCAGGTCACAGGTACTAGTTGAGAAGGAGACGGAAATATCTATCCGAGGTCTACTGACCGAGAGTCCCAGGAGAAAAACACACTTTTCAACCCCAGATTTGCGTTCCAGAGTGCACATTTTGGCCCAAAATCTGCTTTTTCCACTATTCCAAGTCAATTCCTGTGTTTTGAAAATTTTCAGGATTTCTTTTCTGAATTTTTTGAGATTTACCGAATGTGTTGTGTGTACACTGGGAAATGTTTCTTATATCTATTTCAGTCTCCCCTAGGCCTATATTCTCTTATTTTTTCTCTTTGAGGAAGGAAAAACCACCCTAAAGTTTAGAGTAGACCTCCACATTGTTAGGAAGAGATTGACTGAGTGAGGAGTCTAGGGTTTCAAAATTTTCAACCACTGATTTTTAGAGTGTGAACCATTACTATACAACACTTAGTTTTATTTCACGTTTTTTCCATTTAGAGTTTGGGTTTTTCCTTTCCCCCTTAGGATCCCCTTCAGCATCGTAGGTTCTGGAGCTTCATACCTATCCTTTGCAACATTTTTCATCTCTGATTTTTGTTGTTTGTCTACACCATTTACAAGATATTAGTGCCTATATATTAGTCCCTATGTCATCAAGTCTTTTAGGCATTTTATGTGTCTTTGAGTAGATTTTCTTCCCTCTCTTTCTTAGTTTCTTGATAACCTTTTTGGGTGGGCTTTTGTGTGTTTGATTGGCTGTTTATTTTTCTGTGATTTTCAACATTATTTATAGTATTTCAACACTTTATTTTCAGTAGCACATGGCATCATAATATATTCTTAGTTAACTCATCCACTCAAAACATTATTTTCACACACTCACACTCGAAGTGAACATGAGCTTGGTTAGCACTGTCAAGGCAAGACTTGAAACACTACACCTTAATGACTCAACATACATATATTAAGCCCATTTAGACACTGGGGCCAAATAATATTTGTATTTTTGGTGTAGGATCAGTGGGATAGGCTTCCAAAAACACCCATCGATCACTTACATTGAGACATAGAAGTTGACATATTAGGGAACTTAAAATTGTTCACCATCCCACGGTCCAAAGCCATAGTGTGTCAGAAACCCAATTCATAGGGGGTTAGGCTAGGTCATCTTGCGAGTGGTTCTCCTTGGGGCTACCCAACCCATGGTAGGGAAACCATGCATTGGATGACTACCAAGAAGCTCAAGACTTGACCACCCCTATGGGTTGAAGGTAGCCATAGTGACCAATCTTATTATAAGACTGGCTGTGGGAAGTAGTTGGTTCTCTACCCTACCTTTCTCTGGAAAAATCTACTTGCGAGGATGAGATTATGTCAAGTAAGAAGTTATTTGGAAGACCATATGAAACAATAGATTTAGGATTTTTTGAGGATTTAAAACACTTATAGGCTAGAGGTATTTTTGTTTGATAGGATGTGTTTGCTTGTATTTGAGTAACATAGTTAATATAGTTAGTTTACACTTGACACCACTGCACTAGGTGTTTTCTTGTTGTTTATTGTTCTTTTATTCCTATCATCACCCTTTAGTCCTTAAATTCATCATTTCCTTGACATCATTGCACCCCCTGGGTGTTTTTCACAGAGAATTTGAGGCCCTCACCCTCAGTTCCCATTAGGACATATTACTTCTCCCCATCGAGTTAGAGTACATCCTCCCAGTCCTCCATCGAGTCATCATTCTGATTTTAATTCTACTGATTCTTCAAGTTCTTCCTTTGATTCCATGTCTTCTCAACCCCGTATCATCACCATGTCAGGCACCAATGTGGGTGCATGAAACCAAGGTGTTAACCCAGGTACTAGCCAATGTGTCCCCACAAGTGGAACGTCCACCAGTATGGTCACTCCTACTCCATTGCTTGCTTTATGGATGGTTTGAGTTTCCCTGATTTCAACTGACTCATCAATGATCCTCTTCTCTATGATCCCAATTGGCTGGCTATACCTACTAAAATTCCTTAAGACATCCCAAAGTTTGAAGCTAATCCTGGAGAAGATCCCACGAATCATGTTCGATCATTGCATATGTGGTGTTCATCCATTTCTATCACTGAAGACTCCATTCATATTCATCTATTCCAATACACTCTTAATGGAGTTGATGCTAAGTGGTACATCATTCAACCCAGAGCCATTCATTACACTTTTGTGATTATGGCCAAATATTTTCTTTCCTATTTCTAGTTACCTCTCCGTTATGACACTGGTACTGAACTATTGACTTCTTTCCGTCAAAATTCTACCACTTGCCTATTCGACCATGCTCAAGAATGGTGTAGATGAAGGAGTGTATGTAGAGCTCATGCATTCCAAGACCACATCTATAGGGATTGGTTCCTTAGATCACTTTTTGCCCCCATTTCTAAATATGTTGCTTCACAATTCCCCCAATCTAAGGAAGATGCACTCCAAGTAGCCTTAAAATTTGATCTAATCTATGCCCAGTCAGGTTATGCTTATATTGTCATACCCAATTTTCCTCAGCCTGGTGCTGCTAATGCACTAGGGGAATCTCATGTTGATGATGGTATCATTGGAACCATTTCACACCCTGAAGTTCAACCATATCCTCTACCTTCGATGAATTATAGTCAACCCCAAGGAGGGACCAGTTCCATTTACACCTATCCCTCCCCCAATCTTCCCCATGGAAAATCTTATGTAGGTCCCAACACATCATATGCATATCCCTATTCACTTCAATAGATGTCAGGGCCAGTTGTTGCTCCACTTGTTTATCCCAATGTTTCCCCCTCAAGTACCCCAACCTAACCTTGCAACCGAGCAACAGGGCAGATAGTCCAAGGAAAGCAAGGGTCTTTGTATGAAAAAACCTTGTGTCTATTGCTGTGTATATGGACATTATACTCATGAGTGTCCCATTTTACCTTAGATGTGTCAAGTATGGGAAGCTCAAGCAACTACTTCTAGAAGACCACAACCCATAACTCCTCCTCCCCCTCCTACTTCATCTCAACCGGTTGTTCTTACCAATCCTTTTCCTCACCAAGGATATCTTGCTGCTCAACCTACATAAGTTTAGGTAGCTCCACCATATGGTCACCATGATTATCAGATTCTTATGATGAATTATGATGAGGTCAATACCAAGAAAGTCAACCTACAGACTCAATCGCACCAATATGACAAGCCACCCACTAAGTCAGTGATTGTGTCCCAACCCCAAGTTTCCACTAAGCCTTTGTCATCATCCAATGTACATTATAGATCCCTCCACCTAAGGTAGAGGTTATTCCCAAGATCCCCAAAGGTCCATTACGTAGAAATGCTCATTTTTCTAAAGTTTCCCATACCTATAGCATAGTATATGACTTGGCACAGTCTCCTACTGCCATGTCAACACTGAAAGTCCTCCATATGTGCCCATCCCAGCAGAAATCTATACTCTTTTCTTTGGGCATTGTGGATCCCCATTATGATCGTATGATAATATTTAACGTTGACAAGTGAGAACATCCGCCCCTACCTTCATCTGTTGCATTTCAAATATCTATCTCCATAGGAAACACCATTGTGCAATAGTGTATCATAAACGAAGGTGCCTCCAACTGTGTGATGGCTGGTAGTGTTTGGGAGCAGCTTGGTTCACCTGACTTGTCTCCTTTCAGCATCACTCTCCGTACTTGGGACGGTCATCCCTCACAAGATTGTCCCTATTGGCATTGAAGTCATTGATGCCCCATTAGATTACAACATCGTTTTGGGTCGTAGTTATACCTATGTTATGTCAGCTGTTGCATCTGTGGTTCATTGTAAGATGTGCTTCCCTCATAATGGAAATATTGTCAACGTTGATCAGTTGACGTACTATGATACCAAATCTCAGACTTCACCTTAGTCCAATATCTCATCAGTGACTGAAAATAAGTTTGTCTCATCCCGGATGAATGTCTGTGATGGAGTCTACAAAGATTCCACCTTGCTTGGTGCATATTATGGTTCAACACCTACTCCTTCTGAGCCTCACTCATCTAGTGTTTGTATGCTCCAAGCTTCACGAGCCACCCACAAATGATCTGGTATGCCTTCATAATAGCTAGCACCTCCTCAATTTGATGCCCCCAACTCAACCCAGTATTATGGTACCACTCTTCAAGGACCATTTTCTTCTGATGGTATCTCTCCTAATCCCTTTTAGCCTGGAACCATTCCCCCAGGTCTTAACCATCTTAGAGCAATTCCCCAAGGTCATTACCCTTTTGGTCATATACCATTATTAATTCCACCCCGTGGAGTTTATTTTACACCTATCATGGCTACATTGAGTTTACCTAACATTACCTTTGGGATCCTAGTATGGTACATTGATCCTCCCACAAACACTCCCCCAAATAAACTCAATCCTTACACTACTTTGATCCTGGTTCAACCAGTTGTTCCTACCCCTTCCTTTACCTTCAGTTCGACAACAACCTCAACACAAACCTACTACTGTTGTGAAAGCATCTAGTGAGGGGTGAAAAGCCCAGAAAAAGGGAACCAAAGACAAGTCACCCCCAAAAATTCCAGCTCATCTGAAGCCACCAAAGCCAATTCCTCCATTTTCTTTGTATGGAATTGTTGGTCATGCCACCAATAATTGTCTTGAACTCCCTCATATCAAGAATGTGGTCTCTGATACCTTCCCTAATTCTAACATTCCTGAGGTCCATGTCACCTTACCTAAGTCATCTAAGAAGAATATATCATTATGTACAAATCACCCTTGTGATTTGTGTGATAATTATGGCCATTATTCTCGTCGTTGTCCCCATCTCAAATATTTTTGTGATACACTTCAAGTCATTCATTAATTAGAGGTCACGCGTAGTGAATGCACCTCTCCTCTACCCACTGGTTCTGTTCCCATTACTATACCAAAATAGGAGGTCTCTCAACCACCCATCGTGATCCCTCCCCCTAATGTTGAGATGATGGATAAAACTACTACTCTTCTCTACCTATATTCATCCATGAGATTGATGCATTGGAACTCCCTTTATGCCTCATATTGTGATTATGTTGAACCTTCTTCGACAAACACTTTGGTCTCAACATCGGTAGATGTCCCATATACTAGTATATATCTCCCAACCACGATGATGCGTATGTGAACCTTGTCTCTCATAAACATGCCTTAGGTAGCTCTTCTTCATCATGTGGTCTCTCTTCCTCCAGTCCCCCCATATTCCATTATTATGAAGAAATCATTGAAGCAATGACCACACCTGATTATCCTTGGGATGATATGCACCATCATGCGTACTTCCTTTCACATCAAACCCATGACCAATATGTTGTGGAGTCGAAGTACTTCATTCATGGTGAATTCGATTGGTTTAAAGTCTCATTCATGCACCAAATTCTTTTGAAGAAGGAAGTATGGATAACAATTACCCTACCATCAAAATAAACATTTCAAATAAACCAGGTATTGAAGAAAATATCATCTTGGGGGCACAATGCAATCTAGAAGAATTTGATGCTTACACCAACTTATTCAAATAATTCTATGATGTTTTCACTTGGTCTTACTCTGAAATTCCTAGAATTGTTCCCTCCATTGTTGAGCATCACATCGACACTTGGCCTAATGCCATCCTTTTCCACCAAAAGTAAAGGCCTATCCATCCTTCCATATGAGAAGCTATCAAAGTTGAAATCGATAATCTCAAGTAGGCTAGTTTCATCTATCCTATTGAATATACCAGATGAGTGTCCAATCCTATTCTCGTTCTTAAGAAACAAGGCACCATTCGTGTCTACACGAACTTTCTCGTTCTAAACAAAGCTTGTCACAAACACAATTTTCCCACACCAGTCATAGATGAGTATGCAGGGCATGAGGTTCTCTCCTTCATGGATGGATTCTTCAGATATAACCATATACGTATCTGCTATATTAATCAACTTAAAATTTCCTTCCCTACTTCACGGGGAACTTTCGCTTATAAGGTCATGCGTTTCGGTTTAAATAATGTTGGGGCTACCTTTCAAAATGCCTTGTACTACTTTTTTCATGACCTGAATCATATTATCCTTGCATAGCTAGAGGATCTCACCACTCGTTCCAAACTTTAGTCACAACACCTTCATGATTTGCATACCATCTTTCTTCGATGTTGAAAGTATAACATTCACCTCAACCCCCTTAAGTGTGTCTTTTGCATTCCTTCCGACTAAATTTTAGGCTTCATTATGGCCAAACATGGTATCACTCTTGACCCTCTCAAATTTCAAGCCTTTCTTGAACTTCCTCCTCCTCGTACCCTTTGCCAGTTACAAAGCCTCCAAGAAAAATCTATGTTTCTTCATAGGTTTGTCTCTGACTATGCCACCATGATGCATGGGTTTCTTAGACTCCTTCGATCTAACACTCCATTTATTTTTTATGACCAAGCTCAACAGCCTTTCAATGCCCTCAAATGTTCTCTCACTTTTTCTCCATTGATTAGTCAACCTAACTTTGAAAGGGATTTCATCTTGTATATCTCTACGTCCACTAGGGTCATAATACAAGAAGATTTTGCTGGAAATGAGCATGTCATATACTATGCCAATAAGAAACTTAATGGTGTTGGCATTATGATTCTGGTATGGCTCTATGATACAGGTGTTGTACTTGATGATAACTCACTCAAGTGGCAATGGTCTGTTCAGGCTCTCAAAATGATGGAAATTAAGAGGCTTGCGGGTGAATGGTTCAAAAAGTGCGGACCCGCAGGTTCGCCGTGCAGGAGGTGCGGTCATACCCGCAGGTTACCCATTCAGAAGGTGCAGAACCCCAGTTCACTGACTTCAAGGCAGTGAAGCACACTCACGTGGGGTTTCTTATGTTTGGCCCGTGGTATTTAGCCTGCCGTTCTTGATCCTATGGTTTTGGCCCGTGGTATAGGATCTATTTTAGCCCCGGTTTGGATCCCTTGTATTGGTTATTGATGGTTTTGTCCCATGGTGTGAATAAGGGCTTGACTATAAATAGGGAAGGAGATCACTTGGCTAAATTGAACTTTGGCAATTGAATATCTTAAGATCTGAAATTTTGGGTGATTGGTTTTTAAAAGCTAGATCTAATTCAAGGAGATAACTTAACTTGAGGTGAATCTATTGGCATTTCATGATCCCTCGGGTGCATGAACAGATCTATGGATGTGACTGACAGTGGCACATTGGTGTACTGAAAATTTGGCCCTAATCAGAAGTCCGCAGGCGATTTGAAGGCGCAGTGCGTGGGTACGCAGCGCAGTCAAAAGCACAGTGCGTCGGTACGCAGCGCAGTCAAAGGCGCAATGCGGGGTACGCAGTACAGGAGAAAGCACAGTGCGGGGCGCACACAGTGCAGTCAAAGGCGCAGTGCGAGGTATGCAGGAGAGAAGAAGCCACAGTGTGGGTCTACGCAATAAGTCAGAAGTGAAAGTGTGGATCTGAAGAAAAATTCACAGAGCAGAAGAACAACCAGTGCGGATCTGCGTAGCTCTGTCTCAAAAGAGCTGCGGATATACGCAGGCCCTTGTTGGTGAAGTTGCGTTCTTATCTTGAAACAATTGTTGATTGTCTTTTATCTATTTCAGCAGAGTTCTGGGTTTAGTTTTCTGGTATTCTTTTCTGTTTACAGCATTCTGAAGAGTGGGTAATTCATTGGTTTATTGTATAAGGAGATTGGGTGATTTTCATGTACTTGATGATTATTTGATGTTCATGGATCTAGTTTGAAAATTAATGAAAGTGGTCCTTAAAGAAGTAAAAGAGAAAAAGGGGGTTGTGGCTTCCTTCCAGGAGAGACTGGAAAACAAGAGAGAGTTGTAGCTCTCTGCAGGTTGTAGCCTGCATACTGGTAAAGGACTGCACCAGTACAAAATCATTGTAAAAGAAGTTTCTAATTGAAAGAAGATAGAGACATATTGCAGCACGTGGTTTTCACCCACATTAGGTTTCCACCTTATATCTGGTGTTCTTTGGTGTGACTATCTGTTTTTCTTGTTTCATGCACATTATTACATACAAGTTAATGATCAATAAATCAAGGAAGGCATATTGAAAATAATTTGATAATAATGATTCACCCCCCCTCTCAGTATTATTTCCAACAATTGGTATCAGAGCAGGTCCTTCTGAAGGAGATTGATTGCTTGAAGGAAGATCCATCATCATGAGAAACTATGAGAGGGAAGCATCGATCAGGCCACCGATTGTTGATGGGACAAACTTCGTATATTGGAAGGTAAGAGTTACTGCCTATCTTCAATCTTTGGGTACAGAAGTTTGGGACATCATAGAAACAGGGTATACTTTTCCATCAGCTACTCCTACAGATCCAGCAGAGAAAAAAAATTATGAAACAAATGCAAAGGCAGTCAATACTCTTCTAGGATGCCTATCTCAATCAGAATTTGTTAAAGTTATGCAGTATAAATCCGCAAAATAAATATGGGACAAGATTGTTATGAGCTATGAAGGAGATGATTAGGTAAAACGTGCAAAAATTCAAACCCTCAGGATTCAGTATGAAAATCTCAAGATGTATAATGATGAAAGTGTGGCTAACTATTTTCTTCGTGTGGATGAGATTGTTAATTGTATGAAAATTTTGGGTGAAGAAATAAAAGAGGTTGTTGTGGTTGAAAAAGTTCTAAGATCTTTTTCACCTAGGTTTGAATCTAAAGTTTCTGCTATAGAAGAAAAGGAGAATCTAGATCATCTTAAAATGTCACAACTGCATGGAATTCTAACTGGTTATGAAATGAGGAAAGGAGGTCCATCTGACAAGAGAGAAGCTTCCTTCAAGGCTTCAGGCAAAGGAGAGTACTATGAATCAGGACATGGGTCAGAAGAAGAAGAAGAATCAAATTTTGTCAGAATTCTTCAATGCGGTACTAGACGGTTCAGAGGTAAGTTGCCCTTCAAATGCTTTTCTTGTGGAAGAGTAGGTCACTATGCTGCCAAATGTCCTCATAAGGATAAGATCGACAAGGGAAAGGAACCTATTAGATAGAACAAGAAACATAATGCAAATAAGAAGAGCTACTACACTCATGAAGACAGTGATGGTCTATCAAATAGTGATGAAGATGAATGAGGTAATGACTATAAGCATTTGATGGCCTTTGAAGATGATGATTACATGGATGCTATAGATGTGGATAGCTTTTATGAAGAAATTTCTAGACTCAAGACATGTATAGAAGAAAGAATATGATCATTGATACTCTACAATTTCAAATTGATGAAAAAGAAAAATTTCTTGAAAAGTTAGAAGGTGAAATAGTTGGCCTTAGAAAAGAAATTGAGAAAACCAAGGCTATTAATCTTAAGTTTGTCAAAGGATCTAAAACTCTGGATGAGATCATCAATGTACAACGTTCTCCGCTAAACAAGACAGGTCTGGGGTATAATGGAGAAACATCTCAAGCATCCACCTCAAAGAGTTATCTTGATGCAGGAAGAAGGAATGAGCAAAAGTACAATGGAGATCACCAGGTAAAGCAGGGACGAATTACATCAAGAACAAACAAACACTATCAGGTAAACCAGGGGCAATCCGTCTTAAGGGTGAACAAAAGATACAACCAGCCACAGGTAAAATCTTCTCAATTTGCTTCAAGAATGGATGACAATAGAAATTACAATCATTTGGCCGGTAGATTTGATAACCGCAAAAGCTTCTTCAATGGACAATGTTTCTCTTGTCATAACTTTGGTCACAAAGCAGCTCAATGTGTTGCATATAAAACAATCATGACTAGAGAAGCTCAAAAACAAAGAAGTATGAATGGGATTACAAAAAGGACCTATAACAATTTTTCGGCTCTTGAAAATGAAGTTGAATGTTCTATTTGCAATAACTTTGGTCATGTAGATTCTGAATGCAGGAGCAGGTTTCAGCAGACAAAGGAAAAACCCTCAAGCACCAGAACATGGAGAATAAAGAATAAAGGAACCACAAACAGAAAGATGTGGGATAGCATTTTATGCAGAGGGATAGGAAAATCTATGGTACATTGACAGTGGATGTTGGAAGCATATGACAGGTGATAAAGAAAAACTTGAGTCATATTCTGCTCTAGAAAAAGGAAAGAAAGTCTCTTTTGGAAATGATACTCCTGCAACTATAAAAGGAAAAGGTATTGCTCAGTTAAAAGAAAAGGTCAAG
>APFE031107031.1:0-30908 GCA_000404065.3 Pinus taeda
GGTGTATCATCAAGAAAACAAATTTTCTGGTTTTGGAAATGAGCTTGTTCCATTGTTTTGCAGTAACCAAAGAGATGGCGGTAGGCGGTGCTACCTCCAGTATCCTATACAACTTATTTCCCAAAGTAACAATAACAGCATGGGGCCTTGATTCATACACAGCATGTCACTTCCACAAGTATGGTTGTCCTAATAATACATCACAAACATCAAGGGGAGCAATGTCACACAATACCTCATCCATGAAGGGCTTGATGTTGTATGGAAGGCCACACTGCTGGCTTACACGAAGATCCCATCCTTGGTGAAGCCACTTGATGGTGTACAATTGTGGATGTGTTGTGGTCGGTAAACCTAGCCGCTTCATGACCTCTGCCGAAATTAGGTTCTTTTGGCTCTCACTATCGACAATGAAATGTAGCAGGGAGCCCTTTACCCACATCTTGGAGTGGAAGAGATGCTCCTCCTCCTCTGGGTCTTCGGGTTCCTCCTTTTGGATCTTCATGGTGGCAATGGTGGTGTTGGGCTCCACATTGATAATATTCTTCCCTTTGTCATTCCCCTTGTCAATTTCAGACTTAGAGTCGAAACATGCATCTGATTCTGAAATCCTTAGCTTAGCTGCTAGTGACTGCTTGGCCTGACACTCACTTATGTTGTGAGTGGAGCTCTTATGGAACTCACACCACTTTCCCGTGTCCTTTTTTGTCTCCGTGGCATTGTTCTTTGCTTGCAACTTTGGTGGGTTGTCTTGGGCCACCCCACCTTGGCTTTGTCCTTTCTTTCGCTGTTTGGGGGCACCTTTCCCTTGCTTTGATTTCGCAAGATCCAAAGTCTCGCTTCTTCTGTTTAAACTTTTGCTCGACCTTGACGACATATTAGTATGCCGTGCCGAGCGAGGAGATGTTCAGGAATTCTATTTCTTCCTAGATGTACTTGTGTAGGAAGCTATGGTATTTGAGTACCAAATGCTGCTCCAAATCCTTGATACCCAACTTTGTGCGAAGAGTATGGAAAATATTGGTAAACTCCAGCATGTATTGGTCCTTTCCCTGCCGTAGTGTGGTCCAATTTATGTATTTATCCTCATAGCTTCCAACAGGGTATTACTGCTCCTTGATGGCAATCCAGAATGAATTCCAAGTGGGTGCGGCTGAAAATAGTGAGCCCGTACTTTCATCCTTCTACTCACAGTAGGTTTCCCACCAGTGCCAAATCGAAAAATCATGAACATAAAAATACCCTTCTAGAAGATTTAACCATTTATCTACAACATCTGCATCTATTTGACCCTCAGAGATGGGGGTTTCAATATTAACTTGTACCTTAAAGGGTGTGGCATTTCCAGAGTAGCTGTTGGAAGTCGATGCATCGCCTCTAGGTAGTCGCTGAAGGATCTGGGCAAAGCTATCCATCATCGTGTTCCTTTGCCACTCGAGGGCTTCTTCGAGAAAGATTTTGATAGTATCTCCTACCCCCTCGTCTTTATTTTCATCCACCATGGGAGGCCATTGGGATTTTCAAGGTTGGTCTTGCAAAGGTTCAACCAATTCAAGCCCTAACTCCTTATATGCCAACCTTGTTGGGGACATGCAAAGAAAAACAGAGAAAAAGCAGACCAATTTGATACCAATGATCCAAATTTAAACAGGAACACAACAAATTATGAAGATAACCATAAATACAAAGATGCAATAGAAATAATACTTCATTTCATTACTGTAAAACACTACAATATGCTTACAAACAGAAATAGAAATAAACTAGCTACGGCGATGGTAGCTTATCTCTTAGAAGAGATGTGGTGGCTACATGCCTCTGAATTGTGTTACAATGAAGCTCAAAGGCCTATTTATTGTTAGGAAACAATGAAAAAACCATAAACATCCAAAAACCTAACCCTAGAACATGAAATGCCAAACTGTGGGCCCTGTTTGGGTAAATTGGTACATCAACTTCCCGAGGTCATAATTTTGGCATACGATCTCCATTTAATGCACACAATATCTCGTTAGAAAGATCTATCTGAGAACTACAACTTTGGGAAGAGAAATATTGGTCCATGGAACAATGTTTCTCCCAATGTTCCCAAAAGACATCGTTTATGGCCTCAAAATGACTATGGAAGTTCAGGACCCAAAAAACTGCTAAAAATAGTAAACTATGCTACAATTAAGGAAACTGAAAAGATGAAAGAAACAATGGTGGGAGTCCAAGTGGACTTGGCGGGTGGCCACCAATATCCACCTGGATCACTTAATAAATCAAATGAAGATTTATTTATAATAAAAATAAAACACTTCATTTTCTAGAAATATCTTTAACAAATTACAAAAATAGTATAAAAATATAGGAATCCAAAAAACTGCTAAGTTGTTGGCACTGTCTTCAAGGAAGTTGTTGATGATCTAGCCCCAAAATGTGTTTCCTCACTATTTGTTAGTTGGTGGTAAAAGTTGCTCAATGATTTCACACAAGTGATCCCATCTATCTTCACTTGGTATAGAAAGATTAATTAATTTTCTGTAGACTTCATCCACCTTGGTATACTTTTCAAAGGTAGGCTTATTTACAAAGATATGTTTAATTTCATGCTTTATCATTAAATCAAAGTTTAAATCCTCTAAGAAATCCTTCCCTATAAGATGACCTTTGATACATGCAAATTTAGCTTTATCAGTTGCAATTGTATAAATCTTTTGGGAATATTCCTCCAAACTAATCAATCTATCATTTAGTACTACTAGTCCTAGCAAATCCTCTTTGATTAAGCAAGTTGAACTTAAAATGAAATTTTTGGAGAACAAATTTCAAAGTCTCGCACTTTGTTTCCAATTGAGTCATAATATTCTTCTTCTACAAAAATTTCTTAATCTCTAAAATGGTTTATGTTCTGTCTGCAATTTGAATCTCTTATAATTCAGATATGGTTTTTGAATTCAACACTTTAATAATATTTGTAGCCTCATTTGGTTTTTGTTTAAGTGTTGCTCTAACGTCTTCAATAGTTGTCTGACATCTAGTAATAATCTCTTCTTGTTCAAAAATAATTTGTATGGAGGGTCAAACTTCATTTATATCTTGAATTATATTTTCCCAAATGTTTTCCTTGGCTTGGGCCATGGTCTAAGCCATTAGTGACTCATTTTACAACTCTTTAATCTTCTTGGTCAGTCTGTGGGTATTTTGCATCTCTTCTACATAAAGAATGTCATTCTTTATTTTATGTGCCTCCAAATTTTTGAATTTCTTCTGAAGTTTTTCATTTTCCTATCTCTGGAGATACAATTCATGTATGACATTATTTAGATCACTTGTTGTTGATGTAGACTCTATTGTTTCTGATTTTGATTCTCTTGTTGTCCCTACAACTGTGATGGCTATAGTTGTGACTGGAGATATGTCTTCTTGTGTAGACTCTTCCTTTTCCTTGAGAAAGCTTTCTATCTACTCCTCCATCTTCTTTATTTGTATATTCTGCTCAATAATTAGATTGATCATTTCTTCTTTATGTTGCTCGCTTTCTTCTATCTCATTGGTTTGAGGATCCTTTGTAGAAGTTAATTTGAGCTGCTTCCTAAGTGTTGTAATGGCTACATTCTTTTTCTTGATAATGTCCTCTACAACTTTAACATCAGTAGGATCATACCCAATCTTGATAACTAAGTCTTATAATTATTTGACCCTATTATCCCTTGCCAAGGAGGATACCTTCTCTATATTCAACTGTGACTGCACATTTGAAAGAGTTGTTGTTAACTTTTACTGCACATTTGAAAATGTTGTTCTTAACTTTAAAAGTGCCATGGAAATGTTAGTCATGGTGGATAAAATCATCTCCCCAGACTATCTATCAATGTCCATTTGGTCGATAGGATGTATTTGATTTTCATCAAAAGAAAATATAGTTTTCGTGTAGTTTGAAGAAGCCTTTGGAAAATGAACTTGGGCCTGTAAGAATGCCATTTGCATCCTTCCCTTTTCACTATCAAATGTTGTCAACAATCTATGTTATGAAGTCGATGTCTGCTTCCAGAATTGAGCATAGACATTGGCCTTAACAGGTTCATTCTTTCTCTTAATTTCTAGAAAATTAGTGAAAATATTTGGTTCCTCTTTTTCACTTACTCCTATTGACTGTGTAATCTCCAATAAATTCTGTGAAGTTGAAGAGGAGGATGGAGTATTAAGGAAATTTTCCTCTGATCCTGTAGAAACATGTGAATCATCCAAATTAATAATTATTGGCTCTTTCTGACCTTGAACAGTGGTAACTTTAGGATCAGTCTTCTGTTTCTTCTGATAAATGACAAACTCCTTTGCAACCCTTACTGAAGATGGTGATTCTTCTCTGAGCCTCTTTTCTTGTTTGCTTTGAGAAATAGGAGTATGGAGAGTAGAAGCAAGTAGAATTTGTTCTTTTTCTTCTTGAAGTGTGTTCTCTTCCCATTGTTATTTATTCCTGTATTTCTCAATCTCTACTGTGGGAGTGTGATAATAAGGTATGGTTTTGAGTTCCACCATTAACTTAGAGATTATGTTGAATGGGTCATATGACCAGGTAAAACTTAATTGGAATCCCATTTGCTTGAGAATTGAATCTTCTTCAATTCCTACTACTCTGTTATAGCACCATTTACCACTCTTGGTAGATCTGATGCTCTGATTATGGCCTAGGGCAACCCTTCCTTCCATACTTGGTCCAAAATATAAAAAACAATGTTTTATTTCCTATACACTATGTTGCCCTATGATAAAAGTGTGTACACGTGGGTCAGCATATACCCAAACCGCATACATATGTTAAAACACTTAAAAATAATAAATTTCCTTAATTTCGGGTGGACTTCACGGGTTTTACCTGTTACTCACCTCTTATAATCTGTGGCCCAATTGTTTCCCAACTGAAAAAACTAATTTGGAGAAGTATAAATAAACCTCCTTGGGAAGCCCTTAGGGGAGAGGAAATGAGATTTTGATATTATAGTTGATTTATCCTTGATTGAGTCTAATGAAATCCCTATGCCTCTTGCACTCCCCAAAGCTTTAGGAAACCATTGTTTCCTCTTTTGAGATATCCTTCATCCTTGTTGAGATATCCTTGTGTATGATGATGGAGGAAGATCGCTGAGGACAGGAAAGGACAGATCCAAAGGACGGTTCCACTTGGAGCTGGAGGAAGACTCAGGTTGTAGTTTTACATCTTTCTTGTAGCTTACATCAATAAAGAAATGTTGTTTTGTTCTTGATATTAAAATGTGTTTATGCATTGATCTATATTATGATGTGTTTATAAATCTTATATTGATGCGTAATTTTTCATTAGTTTATATGATCTAACGAATATATCATGAATATGCTTTATGTTTATACTACTGTATATGCTTTGTTGGAATAATTTACAGGTTTCAAAGGCATCAAGAGAATCAGAGGGTTTGCACCCTGCGAGATCTACCAAAACGTAGGACCTCCGGGTAAGGACACTTCTTCCCAGTTCAGTAGAATAAGCATTTAGATTATTTGTCTAAGCATTTCTTGCTATTGTTTGCCCTCCGCTTTGTTGGGGTTTTCAACTGAAGACCCTAGGGTGTTCTCACCCGCAACAGAATTGGAAACTCCACTGGGGATAACATTCTTGTTATTCCTAGTTTGGGTTGTTTGTTCTCGATCAAGGTTTTTTTTCTTGATTGCTTGCTTTTACAGTGTTATTTGACTCATTAGATTCCCAGGCATCAAATCTGATCTTCTGGATCAGGCCTTGATTTTTTTTCTTAATTGATCCTTGTATACATTTTTTTCTTGGGTTACAGTCACATATACATGCAAGTTTCCTGAAACAGACTCGCGTATACGTGAGTTTCTTGTGTTAGAAACGTGTGTGCATGCTTTTGTGTCTTTACACAGTCGCGTATACAACTTTTTGAATTTATTTTTCAAATATTTTTTCCCAGTTAGGTCTACTTCCTGGTGATTTCTATCGTTTTATGGTCATCCACTATCTGAAGAACTCAGTTCTCTTGCTAGTTTTATTTTTCAAATCTCCTTCTCAGTGAAAAACCTAGTTGGCCTAGGATTGCTTTTTGAGCAAGATTTTGGTTTGCATCTTATGTTCAAGGCTTCTGTCTGAAGTTCTTGGATGTTCTGGTTTTCCAGAACAAGAAATTGATTTTGATTTTATTTGTAACCCAGATTTCAAGTTTCCTTGCTTTTCTTTCTCTTTTGATTGGCCTTGTTTCTTTTCGTGCTTTTTGAGTGTCTCTTTAGCAATTTTGAAAGTTTTTATTTCTTGACATTTTGTCGGTTTGCTGAAGTTTTTTACTGTTGTTCGGATCATTTTGTGTGAGTTTGTAGTCCTTCTTGTTTGAAGTTTCATTTATTAATGAGTTTTATAACTTGCAAGGTATAAGGACTCCTTGTGCTTCTTTTTGATCTTTCGTATTTAGTAGTGATTTTTGTGACCTCAAAAGTTTCTCTATTTCCCTTAAAAGAAAAACACAAAACATTGCCTTTTCTTTTCTTTTTTCCAAGATTTTGGCTTTTGGATTCTTTTGTGTTTCTTGTTGAGCAATTGTGATCTTGTTCAATTTGTTTTTATTGGTTTTGAGGGAAATTTGTTATTGATTTTTTTTCCCTCTTTACTTTCAAGTTGGCTTGTTGATCTTATAAAGCAACACATTTTCTTCTTGTATGAGCATCTATGCACCATCATTATAGTTTGCATTAGGATAGTTTGCATAGTAGACATTTTAGTCTTTTTGTTAGCTTTTGTGTGTGTGGATTGTGTTTTATGGAAAAAGTAAAATTTGCTTGTACTAGTTTATTTGTAGAACTCTATAGAAATCCCTTTTCATTGAAGAAAATAATTTCATTTGCATGTAGTTAAATTTCTATTGATTTATTTTGTGTCAAAACATCATTAGTTTCACCCTCATTTTACCCTTGAATTAAAGAACAACCCTTTAAAATCAAGCGATTTATTAAAAAGAACTAGAACTTTTTAATTTTTCATTAACAAACACCAACAAGTTTAAGTTATTTAGGGCCTTGGAATAGGTGAGTGGAGAGTTAACTCTCCAAGGCTGCTCAAATTATAAAAAATAAAAGTTGAATAATGAGTGAAATCCAGTGTCGTTAGAAAGATCAGGAAAGCTCCGTGACTGGGAGTTAAGAACGAGGGAGAGTGAAGACAAGGAAGAGAGAGACCCCCACTCCTACTTGTTGGATCCTGCTTCATGACTGTTCCACCCAGCTTTTGATATGAACTAGTGCCCATATTTGACTTTCCTAGGGATCAAATAGGTGGCTGTAGGGGGGAATCCTGTGGCACCTGAGACAGATGTTGCATCACATCCATTAGTACTTCTGGAGGGTACCCTTACAAATCTTGGGTGCTTGCATCAAAAAAGGGTTTTGTCTAGAGGTCAACGTAACTCTTTTTGTTACATTCGCTAGTAGGCCTTGGCTGCTATTATCCCAAACTATCTTTGAAAGGTCCCTTACTTTGTTGTCTTGTATTTTGGTGTTAGGTCCTCATCACCCGGAGCATAAATACTTGGAATTTTCTTGATTGTTTGCATCTTTAGGGACTTTATAGTTGAGTGCTCTTTTCTCTTTGGATTTAGTTGGCTTTAGGTGGATTTGTTTTATCACTTTTTGACCTTAGATTCTAAGTGATTGACCTACCACTCTGGTGGTATTGAAAGGCTTTTGACCTTTCTTTTTGAAAGTTGTGGAGTTTCCTCCTTAAGGGAAAAGGTTTTGATTGTGCACCTTTCTTCCTTGGAAAGTCATTTGTACATTCCTGCAAGCGAAGTATCCTTGAATAAGTTTGGTATGGCCCATATTCCTATGGAGAGCAACCAAGGTACCCTTACAAAAGGGGATCCTTGTGCTTTTCCTTTCTTCGGAAATATTGGTACCCCCTTGATGGCCACTTTGAATATTCCTGGATTGAATGTTGGACTACCAGTTTTGTTGTGGTCCACTCCAAATATTCTTGATGTTCTTTAAGCTTCTTAGAGGGATCCTTTATTTCAAGGGCATCAAATGGGTGTTAATTGTTCATCTTCTTTCAAAGAGAAATATGAGATTCCTCTTTCTCCTCCCTCTTGTAATAAGAGATCTAAAATAGGAGAAAGAGGAAGACAAAGAAGAAGAATGATTCTATCCATTCATCATCAACCTCTGCTAGTCATGTTGAATATTAGCTTTCAGTCACTGCAAGTCACACTGGGGGCATAAGTCTAGTCACTGCAAGTCATACTAGCAAAGCATCACCAACCTTTGCTAGTCATGTTGGAGATGAGACTTCATTCGCTGCAAGTCAAGCTAGGGGCATAAGTCTAGTCATTGTAAGTCATACTAGCAAAGCATCACTAACCTCTACTACTCATGTTGGAGATGAGCCTTCAATAGTTGCAAGTCACGCTGGGGGCATAAGTCTAGTCACTACAAGTCATACTAGCAAAGAATCACCAACCTCTGCTAGTCATGTTGGAGATGAGCAATTAGACACTGTAAGTCAAGCTAGGGGCATAAGTCTAGTCACTTCAAGTCATACTAGCAATGCATCATCAAACTCTGCTAGTCATGTTAGAGATGAGCTTTCAGCCACTACAAGTCATGCTGGGGCCATATGTCTAGTCACTGTAAGTCATACTAGCAAAGACTCACTAACCTTTGTGAGTCATGTTAGGGACTTTCCACCAACCATTGCTAGTCATGTTGGTAGAATGGATGTTGATCAGAAACCTAAGCATAGAAGTTGTAAACCTAATTTTCCTTGTAAGATATGCAAGGGAGACCATCTTACTCATTTAGGCCCTGGTATTCCAGATGTACAAAGGATATGGTCTGATTTTGAAGGTTCTTCTACTTATGAATTTGATATGGTTTCTCAACAGTCTCATCAACCATTGGTTAATAATGTGGTTGAGTCAGTGCAATATCTGGCTGATTACAACCCTCTTTTGGCGGGTGAAGTGCCTAACAACAATGTTTGTTTGATTTCTAGTACATAGTCTTCTGGTATAGGGGGAATTCCAGTTTCTTCGAATGCTCCCCCTCCAAGTTCTAGAAGCATCTCCTTTGATTGGGATGGTCTTGTCGAGCCTCGTCTTCCTTAGACTACACCTTTCCAAATAAAGGTTGGAGTTAATTCCACAAACATCTATTGATGTATGGTGGATGAAGGATCCTCTGCAAGTACTATAGCCTCCTTGACTTGGAAAGATTTGGGTTCTCCAAAGTTGTTGACAACTGATAGTCAGTTGTTAGCCTATGATAGAAGACCTGGTGAAGCTATGGGTGTTCTTCCTCAATTTCCTATTACTTTAGGTGGGAAGATTGTCTTAATCGATATGATGGTGGTTGATTGCCCTTTAGACTTTAATATGCTACTTGGGCATGATTATGTCTATGCTATGAATGATGTGGTGTTTTCACTCTTTCGAGTTATGTGTTTTCCTCATAATTGGAATGTTGTCACTATTGATCATCTTGCATATGATAATCACCACCCTAATTCGAATTTACTATAGAATACCCCTTGGTTTGTTCTAATTGTTCAATTAGACTCTACCACACCACGGGTAAATTATGTGGTGCTGAATCCTCAATGTTCAATTGCTTCTGAGAAGGATCCTCTTAACTATTATTTTCCTTCTTGGGACTTGGTCCCAACAGTTGATCGAGTGATTCCTCCTATGGGGACATGGGACCCCTTAATTCCCTCTTTTGATTCTTGCAGTTCTCATAATTTCTTGGAGTTTTATTTTCCTTCACAGGAGGAAATTTTTGAAGCCATTAATTTTAACTACCAAAGGAGTCCTTGGCATGGGCCCTGCAAGGGGTTTGTCCAGCAGAACTGTTATGAATAGGCCGCAAGGTTGTGTGATTCCCTGTACCATATTGTACAGATAAGGTACACATTTTCAAGTTTTTTATTCTATAAAACAAGATTTTATCTTAAGTTTATATATGGGATGTATTAACTTCTTGTATAGTGTTCCTATTTATGTTTATATAACTTGGAAGATTTCTCCTTTGGACATCTTTATGATTGATCTGCTCTCATAGGTATTGGTTCTTGAAACTGGCATATAGGTTAGGTTTTTCACCTGCATTGTGCATTTATCAGTTTCCTTTTCCATTTTGGCCTTAGGATCGACCCCACCAAGTTATGATGCAGAACCTTCTCATTGCTTACAAGTGTCATGACTAATGCAGTAGAGCCTAGCTTATCATAGACACCCTAGATAGTACCTTGTTATCATTTGGCACCCATGTTGAACTTTTGTTCTTAGGCTCGGGAGTCCTCTTTAGTCCCACCATGACATTGTATGTTGGAGACTCGTTCTCATTCTTCTTCGCTAATTTCTGGCTTTATACCCTAGAGGCTCCTTTGTGTTGAGTTGTACTGCTGCATTGCATATTGACTATTTGCACCTTTTGGGCTTGATCCAGCTTCACTTGGACTCATGTTTAAGCCACTTTTTGACCATGTCTTTTGCACATTCAACCTTGCAATCACTTAGCCTCTATAACTTGACGCACCCTTTCACCCGTGGAAAGAACATTCCTTTTAGTGTCATTGACCATTTTCACAACCTTGCATTGAGCATAAGAATGTTACCCTCCTAGGAACTATAGCATTTGCTTTTTTGACACTCGTTCTTTCCACTGTACTATAGCATTATTTTATTCTTTTTTTCTGGCTTCATAAAAATGAAAAAGAAAAAAAAAATTATATATCCCAAAAAAGAGCAGGAATAGGACATTATTTCCATTTTTGATGGCAGCTAGAGTTAGTTGTGTCGCCCTTGAACAAAGCACTCAAAAAATAAGTCTTTCCTCCATTGGGATGGGCTTTAGTTTGACTTAGGAGAGCCTTAAACTTATTATTCAGTCAGTACTCCTCTAATTGGTTATCTCTTCCAATCATATTTATAGTTTTCTTATGCCTCCTGCATGACAAAATTATACAAATTTATCATATGCTACCATGTAGTAATAGTCGAGTCGTGCTTTTGTTTAAGGGAAGTAAACCTGAGTCATCCTCTCTGTGGTGTTTGCTAACCTATCTTTCAGTCGATCATCCCTAGTTGTCAGTGTCTTGTTCGGTATCACATCAGCTATGTTGGTCCTTTGCTCATGCTGGTTTGAGAAGGTCTCCATTGACTTCTTGCTGGCAAGTCTTTCTCTTATCGGCTATGACAAATTGCTCTGAGGGTAGATCTAGAGCCACACCCTGGCCCTATTTTCATTATTGATAGGTCACCTTGTGCTTAACATCAATCAATATAATGGGTCTTTGACTACGTGGTTTCCCTTGTATTCGACATCAACTTTCATTATCACACATGGGGATTCATGCAGTACCTTGGTTTCCATTTGACCCTATTGGTGAATTCCTCACCTTTGCATTAGTTTTCATTATCAGTTGGTCTAGAGGGTTTCTATCAGGCACTAGCTACATCTTGTGTAAGCCGGTAATGTGCTTTAGTTGGGTTACTACATCTTTATTCGTCTGATTCCTTCCACATTATTGGCCTACAGTTTACACTCGCGCTAGATTGATGAAGGATGCCTTAATTCCTTCCTTCTAGTGGATCTTTTCCCATTGAATTCAACTCATTGCACTGGGAAAAAGATCTAGATTCCATTTGGCAGTACCTTAGGGTTTCCATTCATTAGTGGTAGATTCCTTCACTATCGAGAGTGGGAAAACATCATTGTCTCTTGATTGATAGATTCTTCCAAGTCTTCGACTATAGCTCATGTTCATACTTGTTAGATTGTACTGGGTACCTGGGCTTTCATCATCATTATCGACGAGTGGTCTCACGTTTGTTAATGGTATACGTCAATGACCAGTAATCAAACGATTTCTCACATGGTTGATGTTAGATCATTTATTCCCAATGTGTATAAATGTACCACGATGGTCGGTGAAGACCTTAGGTTTGCATCAACATTTCTTGGTTCACTTGCTAGTTTCTCCTGTTTCTGCTAGTAGACACCACCCACCTTATCTATTGCAGTTCCTTACAGTGACATCCTATATGTTGGCACCCGATTTGCAGTGTAGTACCATTTTTTCCACCGTTTGACTTGGTTCTTTTTGGATTAGTTTTCTGATTTCAGTGATCAGCTTCATATTTCAGCATCATTAATCAACTCTTTATATGTGATATTTAGACACGTACTTTCTAGGTTATGATCGGATGATCCATTATGCATCTTCAGTTCCTTTATAATTGTATGCATATTGGATCCACTTTTGTACTTGACATGCTGACATGCATTACTATCTCTGAGCATGGGTATGCCCACCTCAGACAGTAGTTTCTTTCTGATCTCTTTTGCTGGCTTGGCAGGCTGAATTTTGGTGAACTCCTTAGTCTCAGTATGATTCCTTCTATACACTTAATATATTTCGGCCATCATGTACCCCTTCTGACCTCATATGTTAGGGGGCATTTGTTATAGCACCATTTACCACTCTTGGTAGATCTGAAGCTCTGATTATGGCCTAGGGCAGTCCTTCCTTCCAGAATTGGTCCAAAATCTAAAAAATAGTGTTTTATTTCCCATACGCTACTTTACCCTGTGATAAAAGTGTGTACATGCGGGTCAACATATACCCAAACCGCGTACATGTGTTAAAACACTTAAAAGTAATAAATTTCATTAATTTTGGGCGGAGATCACGGGTTTTACCTGTTACTCACCTCCTATATCTTGTGGCCCAACTGTTTCCCAATTAAAAAAGCTAATTTGGAGAAGTATAAATAAACCTCCTTAGGAAGGCCTTAAGGGAGAAGAAATGAGATATTGATATTATAGTTGATTTATCCCTGATCGAGTCTAACAAAATCCCTGTGCCTCCTACACTCACCAAAGCTTTAGGAAACCCTTGTTTCCTCTTTTCAAACATTCTTCATCCTTCTTGAGATATCCTTGTGTATGATGATGGAGGAAGATTGCTGAGGTTAGGAAAGGACAAATCCAGAGGACAGTTCCACTTGGAGCTGGAGGAAGACTCAAGTTGTATTTTTCCATCTTTCTTATAGCTTACATCAATAAAAAAATGTTGTTATGTTCCAGATATTAAAACATGTTTATGCATTGATCTATATTGTGATTTGTTTATAAATCTTATATTGATGCATAATTGTTCATTCGTTTATATGATCTAATGTATATATCATGAATATGCTTTATGTTTCTACTACTGTATATGCTTTTTTTGAATAATTTACAGGTTTCAAAGGCATTAGGAGAAGCAGAGGATTTGCACCCTGCGGTATCTACCCAAACGTAGGACCTCCGAGTAAGGACACTTCTTCCGAGTTCAGTAGAATAAGCATTTAGATTGTTTGTCAGAGCATTTCTTGCTGTTTTTTTTTCCCTCCACTCTGTTGGGGTTTTCAACCCAAGACCCTAGGGTGTTCTCACCCGCAAAATTCTCTAGTATTACTGATAAAATGTCCCACTTGGGACATGATCTTAAACTAAGACTTCCTCTTATCTAAAACAAAATGAAGCTCATCCATGCTAATCATTTTCCTTATATATTCCAGAGAGAAAATTCTCATTGGAACATATTTAGGTAGCTTATAAGGAGCTATCACATAGCCATATACCCTTATCTATGTATAATTCTGGTAAATATACTAGTCTCCAGTTTTGGCTTGGTCACTCAGGTGCATCTCCCTTTTATCTCTAAATTGATTCTAGGTTCACTCTGACTATTAAGAAGTTGTGAAACTAGATGAATGAAACAATCAATAAAATCTGCAAATTTAAACTCGGTTGAGTTTCTTTTGACTAATAAGGTCCATTGTATAACTGATTGATTGATTCGTTGATCATTCTGCTTATGTAAAGTTATTGGAAGCATGCCTACTTGTTGAAAAAGGAACATATGGACCAGTACAAAAGAGTATTTGAACGCACCCTCAATAGTGATCTTCATAATCTGTTCATGCATATTTTTAGCGAAAAATTAAATTTAATTATACATGAATGTTGGCGGCTTGTGCTCTTTGGAGAAGATGGATAGATAACCTAGAATAGGTTCATCTACCCATTGGTATGTCTGGTAACCTAACATGCAAGAAACTAGGGACATGATTTGTTTGTCTCTCTCTGGGAACATAGAGGTTGGATACGGAGGATTCTTTTTTAGAAGCTTAGCATATTCTACAAGAAACATTTTGAAAATTTGAGCTCTTTGGGGGAAAGTGAGTTTATGATATAAATCCATGAGGAAAACAACAAATAAATGGCTAAGAGATCCATTCTCAAGAATTAAAAACATTTTTTTTATGGTTTCATTTGTGATAGAGATCAGAATGTCTTCATTCTAGGCCACAACAGTTATTTGGAGGGGATTATACCTAGCCTGACACCACATGACCAAATTAGGGAATAAGTGGGTTTGAGGGAACATAAAAATGGGCAACAAGGATTCCCATAAATTAATTTCATCCTTTTAATCCTGGTAAGTTTGTCTTAGCTAGTGATGTAATTTGCACATATCAAATTCACACTCTGTATCAACGATTTTGAAAAACTAGCCTGCTAAGGGATATGGTCAAGGTCTAGGGTATTAGAGGTTTTAGGATTTTCCTAAGTCGGGGTTTTTCTACTAGAGGGTTGGTGCTTTCTCTTTGCTGCCATATTCTAATAAATAGGGAGGAAGAGTAACAAGATGCACTTCAAACCTGCAAATCAAACAACGACGATGAAATCAGGGGAGCCGCGGGAGAGGACTGGAGGGTTTATTTATAACATTAAAATGAATTATCATTACGATCCAACCATTTCCAAATTGGTTTTGAGAGAATTAATGGAAAACGGGAGTGTGGTAATGGGCAGGAGCGTGACGAGCATATGACAATGAGTATGGACATGTGGGAGGAATTTATTAGCAGAGGAAATGCACAGGAAGATGTTTGATAACCATTGGCGAGATGATGTATTTATGAGAAGGATGAGTATATTTTGAAAGGGGGGGGTAGTGGTAAGTGATATTGAGTGGGGGGGCATGCGAAGTTGTGAGGGGATGACACGAGCTACAACCAAAAATAGGTGTTGATCCTATAAAAGAGCTCCTCCAAGTTGACTTTCCCTTTCCTTATCACAAAGTGCACCACTAATCACCCTAATGCATGGCACGATATCTCTCATGTCAGCAACATAAGGGTAGAATAACTCTCCAAAAGGTAACCCCTTGCCTATGGATGGTAATAAAAACTAAATATATAGGTGAAGGAGGTAGTTCATGAATTATTATCCTTTTACCAATCCAGGCTTGAGATCCACTCTTGATGGGAGGATGAGGTCAAGGGATGGGGGATGAAAACATCAAGTTAGGATAGGATAGGATTCAATAATTTTATCTCAGGTAAATGGTTACAACATATCCTAGAATCTTTTGGAAGAAGAAGCTTTAGAATTCTCTCTTTTTTTCCTGAATTTATAGAATCAACGCAACCCCAAAACTGAAAAACCTACTAGTGATCAGTGTAGGTGCAGAGTGGGGCAACCTGGTAGTCAATGTTGTCCAGTAAGAGGCCAGGGAGCATTGGTCCTTAAAATGACTGAAACAAGGTGCTTTCAGGAAAAAGATCAGGTATTAAAATGAGTCATGCTTAGGGATTTATGCAAGGGTGATGAAAGGGACGTCAAAGGATGTTGATTGATCAAATTGAAGGCCTATTTACAATATGTGAAAAAATGGACTGTAACAGATTGCCCCCTTAAGCACAAAGTAAAAAATGATAGATGATGACTGAAGTGCTTTATCTTGTGACAAGTCGAGATCAAGAACAACCGGCGAGATCATGATCTGTTACAATACATTTACATCATGATATATTTGTTGAATAGGCATACCCATACTCAACACATAATCTAACATTACATGTACAATGATCAAACGACACGTCCACGAATGATTGATGGTGGACCCATGACTGGATTAATTTATGTATGATCATAGCCATCATACATTTTAATCTTGTATTACTCCTGAAATCACAGACCGGATGGATGAAACTAGATCTGGGGTCTTCTACCTCATTGACACGACCAACCAATGTATGAGTCTAACCATGTGAATCAATGATCTGGAGTTGAACATGTTAGACACCATTTGATTACCATCTAATGATAAGCCATTAATGGATGTGAGAGAAACCACTGAAGATATTAATGGCTCTCAAGGTACTCTAGTACAATTTGTATGGTGTGAATAAATGAACTTATGTCAAACACCATGTAGAATATTTTGGTCAAAGGAAGATGATGTAAACCTATCACCAAGAGCGAGGAAAATTACCATTGATGTATGCAAGAAAAAAAGGGACCAAGGGGGTGTTTCTAAGTCAACTTCTTGGATAAAGCGCGGATGTCGACAGGAAGTGACCCATTGCATGAGGACATTGATGTATCCCCCCATCAATCACATGAAATGGGTATCATGATTTGAGACAGTATGATCATAATGATGTTGATAAAGAACTGGATCAAGAAAGGTAGACATGGAATGGAGGCTTAAGATTATTGTAGTATATATTGACTGGATGACTTCTCTTGAACATAGCGGCGACATTGAATGGAGTTGGCAGCATTGATCCAAAACCAAAAGCAGAGGCTTTGAAATGGTATGATAAACCAAAAACAAGCAGATATCCTAACCCAATAGCCATAGAGATGAAGTGGAAGAGTGTTGTACTCAAGAGCGACTTGCTTCCATTAACAAATGGAGTACCCTATTTTCCCAATTTCCCCAACCATACTATTCAATACCTATTTATTTTTTAACAATCTTGAGGAGGATAACATATGCTTGATCTTTCAGTTCATCCTTCTATGAATCCCTATGAGAATATTTAATGAACCCAGAGAAGGAGTGGTTTGGTCCGGTCATGAAAGATGAGTCCATTGATGTTTGATATTTTAACGAGTCCAATGAAGGTATAACTCGACACATTTTTCATGTGTAGAGAGTTTGAAAAATAGGTAGAAAAGAAAACTCCAGATGTCCCTTTTTTTAGATAGTCCCTTAAGTCTGAAAAGGAAAAAAATAATACCCAAGAGAAAATATTAGCCATCTTCGACTAAGGTATTCCTTTTTCATAGTTAGTTTATCTTAGTGCGAAAAAGTGTTAAAATTATACTGAGTAGATTTCTCTTCATTTTCTTTAACGAGTTCAAAAATACAAGTGCTCAACAATATTTTCATATTTTGGGAGTCTAAAAAGAGTTGAAAGAGAACTCTACGGGGGTCCCTTTCTCATAAGTTTACAGAGCCCAAAAAAGTATAAAAGTGTGCTCCTTTGTCAAAATAATATGTTCAAAACATGACAAAATTCGTCAAACAGTTGTCGACTTGCTCAGAACATCACAAAAAGGATTAAAAATACTTGTTTCATCATAAAAATGGGTTGTAACTAGGTCAAAACATTAAATTCGAATAAAATAATGGAAGAAACAACCATAAATATAAAAAATGACTATTCATATTTTCCATTTCACATTTACCTTCAACATTGAGAGTTCTGAGTAGTTTTTTCCCTTGATCTTCTATAGCTAATTACACTCAATTCGGTGGATCATTTCAAGTGTCATCACCTCTAGGTAGGAGCTAAGACCTTTCTCTTTCAATCCATGGTCCCATTTGTGATTTCATGCAAGTTTTAGGCATTTTTGAGGGCCTCAGGGTCCAAAAAATGCACCCTAGGACTAACACAAGCCTAGATAGTCAAAAAGTGCATTACACCTAAGTGAGGGTACCCTGCAGGGAGGGGTTCAATGCACTGTCTCTCCCCTTGGGGGTGCATTGGGTGCTAATAAAAAATTTCTTTGCTAGTTTCCCTTCAAAATTTTTGAGTTTTGTTGCATGGAAAGGATCCTAATGAGTCTCCTCTTGATGTTTCATGTCTTCATTAACGTAAAATGGATTTTATTTGGAGAGAAAGAGAACATGAAGAACACGATTTAAATGCATCTAATGACGTTGCTACCATCCAAGCACTAAAATAATATGGATTGTTGAAATTTTCATGGATTCTTGGTATGAGGCAACAGATGGAACTAATAGCATATCTTGTTCATGCATGGGATGTGCAAGCACAAGCATTTAGATTTGGGGAAGACCTGCTCGAGATTACATCAAAGGAAATATATTTTTTGACTGGTTTATCCAAGAGAGGTGCCCCCATCTCTCTCCTAGGTGGGAGAAGGGGTGGAGAAATGGTGAAATATTATATCACTACTTACTGCAGACCTCAATCCAAGCTAACTAGAGATGGAAATATTATCATAAAAGATGTAACCCATTTTCCATTAAGAATGATCTTGTTCATCATTGCTAGATTGGCGGGTAGCTCAACACTTCATGTAGCTAGAAAATCATACATGCAGTGCAGTGTGGAGTGTTTGGAGCCAATAATTTTCAACTAGAGTGAGCGAGTATTGGTCAATATGAAAGAAAAGTTGTCTAAAGCAAGAGAGGGAAAGTTGAAAAACTTTGGATATAGTTCCATCTTAGTCTCTTTTTCCCTAGAATGGATTCCATTACTACAACCTCAATAGATTACACTCAAGCCCATTTATCCGAGGGTACCATAGATGAGGAGGTGGATATATCATATGTCCCAACATGCAAGTCTGTCAGTGATCAATTTCTCACTAGCGTTCTTTGGATGGCTGCGTAGACAGTTAATTATGGTCAATGATTATCTATACACAGCGATGGATTTGTACGACAACCATGAGCTCATGCTTCTTGAGGGTGAGCGATGGGATGTTATAGGTAAGGTATTTTGACCATTTTAATTTTTGAAAGTTTTACATTTTTTTTTTTGTGTTTTTGATGTTTCCAAAACTTAAACTATTGATTTGTTCATGTAGATATTAGGCCTATTCAATTGATAGGTGCTTCATATCTCCGTCATACAGGATAACAACCGAAAGCAATAGTAGAAATAACACAGGTTGTTGCAGTAGGACAGGATGCACTACGTGATCTAAATGTAGCCAAGATCGTAACAAAGGTGGAGCGCCACATGGAGGGGTTGGCACACGGGATAGACGAGACCGTGATTGACCAGATTCAAATGCAACTTCAACAACACACTATGGGAGTGCATAAAAATATTGGTTGGCTACTGTGCAAGATAGCTTGTGCAGTGGCTTGTTATCATGAGCACTTTTATTAGCCTACTTAGATATTTTCATGTAGTTTTTTCGCTGCAAATGTCTATCTAAAACATGATTAGCAAGTGCATCTATCAATGTGTTTAAATTTCTAGAAATGTGTTCATATTGTATGAAATCAAAATGTATTTCTAGAAGATGAACCCTTAAAAGCATATGCAATATGGTAGAACTTCTAACCGAATAAACATTAGAAAATTGTAGTACCACAAGTTGTGAGTCAAGTCTGATGACTAAACTGTGGATACCATGCAAAATAGCATTAGATATCAGCTCAACAATTGCGCTATACTCAATGATGTTGTTGGTAGAGAAACCAATACAAATCCCTTGTAGACTCACTAACTCGCCATTTGGAGAAAAAATAGCTCATGCCACAGAGGAGAGGTACCAAGTACGATGACTAGAACCATTAGCATAACCAAAATATGGTTCAAGGGATGTCGACATTAACAAAAAAACATAAAATTAATCAACACAAACCTTAGGAAACTCTAAAGCGACACACCGCAAACACACTCAAAACACCTATAAACAGTATGTACACAATGTTACTATAGATGAGAACAAGCATAGTATTTCTTTAGGTATAACCCATTCCTAGGCCGCGTCAGTGGAATTCAATCAAAATTGACTAACTTAGAGGCCCCTTTTGTAAGGACATGCTTGACAATATATGGACCTGACCACATAGGTTGGAACTTTCTTGATCCTAACTTATCAGATTCTTAGTCATATAAAAGAACAAGGTCTCCTTCTAAGAATACATGAGGCTTGAAATTTTTTTCATTTTGTGCCTTGATACGTATTTTATGAGCTTCATTGGCTATAGTGGCATCACTTCATGTCTCATCCAATTGAGTCAGATGTAAAAGACATTCCTCTTCTACATAAGTCATAGGAAGAAGTTCAAAAACTAGTTTTAGTGACGAAATATTACATTTGATTGGAAGGATTATTGCCAGACCATAAACCAACTAAAAGGGTGTAAATCTAGTAGAAATCCTCACTGAGGTTTAGTATGCCCACAAGGTAGCATAAAGGAGAAAATGCCAGTTATGGACCCCTACCATACGTTCATGCATAGTTTTGAGAACTTTATTGATAGCCTCATCTTGTTCATTAGCCTGAGGATAGTAGGGAGTGGAATATTCATGGGAAAGTCCTAGCTTAGCAGTTAGTTCAATCATCATATGATTCCAGAAATACTTTTTGTGATCCATAAATATGGATTTCAAAAAACTAAATTGTTCGATAACGTGATTGAAAAATAAACATGCAATCTTTTCACTAGTGTTGTTATATATAGGCATCGCCTCAACCCATTTAGTAAAATAATCCACTGAACATTGATATAATAATGCTCCTAAGCCGAGTGAGGGTTACATGTCATGAAGTCAATACCCCATTTCACAAAAGGTTGACAACAATAATGAGATGTGATGGAGCAAGAGAATCACAACCCTTACGATCATAAATTTGGCATGCATGACACTTCTGGAAAATGATGATATAGTCTCAAAAAATGGTAGGCCAAAAGTAACCAGTGCATAAGATCTTCTGCTCAGTAGCATAACTAGATAAATGACCTCCACATGCCCCCAAGTGGCATTCATTAAGAAATTTCTCAGCCTCCTCATGCATGAGGCACCTTCGTAAAATTGTATCAGTACCACATCAATAAAGAGTGTCGACAATGATGATGTAATTATTGGCTTGGTATCAAATACGTCGCTCCTCAGAGCAAGAGGTATCAGACCAAAATTTTTGGGTTTGGAGATAAATCAGAATGTCTCCATACCATGGGTCGGATGAAAAAATAAAAAGCAATGACTCATCAAGGATATAATCATCATATGTCAATTGAGAATCAAGGGAAGGAAGGTCATACACACGCTCAATGAAAACCAAGGATTTATTTCACTTTGATTTGATGAATTCTAGGTCAAACTCTTGTAGGATGACGATCTATTTAGATTATTTCCCGCCCAACAATTGACGTGAAAAAATGTATGTCATAGGGTTTTAATCTGAAACAACTAAGTTTTATGTAGCAAGATGTAATGGCAGAATCTTTTGACAGCTTGAACGACTGCCAAAGCCAACTTTTCTACGTGGGTGTACCTAATATCTATGTCACTGAGATTATGACTCAGATAATATATGGGGTTCTCTATCCCTACATCATATTCTTGGACCAATTCCATTGCTATAGTATAAATGGCAGTGAGAAGATACAAGAAATAGTCACGCGGGTAATCAAGGGGATATTATAGAGGTGCCTGAACCAGTACATCTTTCAAGGCATCAAATTATTTCTAAGTTGTGTTATCTCAATGGAAGGGAACCCTTTCTTAAGCAGGTGATTGAATCCTTTGGTCAAATTAGCATAATTAGGGACGAATTGTTGTTGAAAATAGCAACAATAAATGATAAATATAGAAGTGCTAAAAATAACATTGTTATAAATAGAATTTCGGGATACATTCCAATTTTAGTTAGTCCCTGAACTAAAATTGAGAATTAAAATTCGAATTTGATCTTAGCAGCTGTTTGAAAAACAATTAATTAATTCATCTTGAGTTAATTAGTTGGAAAAAATCAAACATGAAGTCTATGTGAAGACATGCAACAATTTTCCCTTTGATTGAGGAATTTATCCCTTAATTAAAGTGATTAGGATGAGTTGTAGTTTGAGTTGTAATTGGTTAGCTCAGTTAACTGAGTTAAGTCCAGTTATATTAGTTCCAATAGTTTGTGGAACCGATTGTGAGTTCAGTTAGTTAATGCATGCATGCATGTAACTACTGCACTTCAGATAACTAAATATTCTCTCATAAATAACTCATGCATGTCAGTTGAGTCAGAGACCCAGTTGAGATCAGATGATGAGACAATGTACTATCAGTTGCAGGAATATTCCATTGAGGATATCTCTTGCATGCATAAGGAATTCATTCCTTGGAGATTGTGTAGTTACTTCTAAGTTTGGAGAGTTATGTGAGAGGTCAATTCACACAGGTGGTAGCCAGAGGACCCAGGGCACAAGGAAATAGGAGGCTTGGAGGACTGGAGGAAGGCATATGTTGTGTCTATTCAGTTTATGATCAGCATTGAGGGATTGTATTGAGAGATGGATAGATTGTGAGCTAAAGATTTGTGTAATCCAGACATATTTCCACTTGTATGATAATACAAATATCGAGGTTTTTAGCTGAGGCTTTCCCCAGAGTATTATTTTGTGTTCATGTGTGATTGATTTCTCATTCTCTATTATATGTGTTCTAATTGATCTTGCTCAAAATCAATTAAGCTTCTACAAGTTTGTTTGTAGAAGTAGATCAAGTATTTTTCTTTAGTATATTGCATTATCTGGTGATCTACAGTGGGAAATTCTACATGGTATCAGAGCAAAGGTGATCAAAACAAAGAATAATATACAAAGAAGGGAGAAGTTTGACGTTTGAAGTTCCTGATTATAGAATTCGAATTCTTATCACATCTCAAATTTCACCAACAGCGTTCAACGGTTTGAGACTTGAGTATGCCCTTGATGGCAGCTCAAATTGTATGGGTTGGAAGGATCGCATGGAAGTGGTATTAGGGGACAACAGGTTGAAGGACTTCATTGAGCAAGAAGTCCCCAAGCCAACAACTGTTAATGCCCAAGAATTGGCGGAATGGAAGAAATGTGTGGATAAAGCAAGGATAATCCTTCTGGAAGGAGTTTGAGACCAGATAGTCTCAAGTCTCCATGGGAAGGAGACACCATTTTCAATGTAGAAAACATTGAAGGATCTATATCAGAACAGCAGTGATCAGAGGAAGTTGGCGCTAAAAGACAAGCTTTGGAAAATCAAGTGTGAAAAGGGTGACACGATGTCTACATATCTGAACAAGCTCACCACCTATAGGGATGAGCTTGGAAGTGTAGGGATCACAACAGCCGATGATGACATGGTGAGTCTTGCTTTCCTTGGTCTTCCTAAGAGCTGGCATAGCTACAAAGACTTGGTAAATGGAAGAGAGAAACTGCCAAATTGGGAACGACTATGGTCAGATCTGATGCAGGAGAAGCACTAGAGATGGATCTTCATTAAAGTAAGATGATAAAGAAAATCTAGCCTTAGCGAGTAAGGCGAGGAAAGAGAAAGGGAAGGCATCCCATTCCAAATCCAGTTCTTCCCATGGTGGGAAGAAGATTCACAAATCGAAGGTGATATGCTTTCATTGTCATGAGGTGGGCCATTATGCTACAAATTATCCACAGAAGAAATCCAAGAAGGGATCCTCGAAGGGATCAGATGGTGAGGCACTGGCCTCACAGTTTGAATTGAATTTTACCCTCATCGCATGTATGGTTTCATCAATGGTGGGGTGTGTTTGGTACCTAGACAGTGGAGCTTCATTCCACATGACCGGTGACAAGAATCTTTTCAGTACCTTGGAGGAGAAGGACCTCTAGATGCCCATCAAGATGGGTGATGATGGAAAGTGCCATGTTTCAGGTGGAGGTACGGTTGTGTTTCAAAGGGAGCATGGAGCTCCACTCACCTTGACTAATGTAAAGTATGTGCCTGGTCTAAAGAAGAATCTTGTGTCTATCGCTATGCTAGAAGACAAAGGCTATGATGTAGTCTTTAGTAAAGGAAAGGCATTCCTGAGGCATATTAGCACTGGATAGACCAAGAGGATTGGTATTCGAGTTAAGAATATCTACAAGCTGGAGGTAGATGACTGTGCTGCATTGAGTTCCAAAGCAGAGTTGGTGCAGAGCTAAGATGTTGGTGAGCTATGGCATAGAAGACTGGGCCACTTGCACCATGGGACCTTGAAGATCATGCAACATATTTCTACTGGACTTCCCAAGGGAAAACTGGAACAAGTGGATACATGCAAAGGTTGTACCTTGGGTAAGTATGCAAAATCTTCCTTTCAGGATCGAGAGAGTAGAGTTGGAGCAATCCTGGAGCGAGTTCATATAGATTTGTGCGGACCATTCTCTACAACCTCCACCACTAAACAAAGGTACTATATTATTTTTATTGATGATTTTTCTCATAGATGTTGGATCTACTTTATGCAAAAGAAGGATCAAACCTTCTCAACATTTTGTGAGTTCAAAGCCTTGGCAGAGAAAGAATCTGGAAAGAAAATAAGGGCCTTGCAAAGCAACAATGGTGGAGAGTATGTCTTCCAAAAATTTAAGGACTTCTATGTAGCAGAAGGAATTAAACGGGAGTTGATGGCACCCCATAACCCGTAGTAGAATGGGGTAGCCGAGAGGAAGAACAGATTGATTGTGGGGGCAGCTCAGGCAATGCTGCATGACCAAAGCCTACAACTTCATTTGTGGGTTGAGGCATGCAATACAACAGTATACTTGCATAACAGAAGTCCACATCGTATACTGGGAATGAAGACACCAATGGAGGCCTTTTCTGGGAAGAGACTAGATGTGAGTCACTTCAGGATATTTGGATCATCGGTTTATTGCCATGTGACCAAAGATGCCCAGAAGAAGCTAGATCCAACAGTTGATTTGGGGATACTTGTGGGGTACACTGATACACTCCACAACTATTGGGTGTTCTCACCTACCAGTCAGAGGATAGTGGTATGAAGAGATCTACAGTTCAATGAGTAGAAATTCTTGCAAGGATCACTTGAGAGGGAGCTCAAGTTGCACGCAGAGGAGGAACTTTTAGTTCATAAGGAGGAGGAGCCTCAGAATGATGTGAAGCAGCCACATGCAGAGGATTTGGGAGTGGAGACATGCACTCATGCAGAGTCTTCCAGAGATGGGTAGAAACACTCAAGGGATGCTGACAGGTTGATGCTGGATGGGAGAGAGAATGTGGGATAGCCATATTCTCAGCGCAGATAGAGGAGGTCACCCAAGCGGTACATTGGTTACATGGCCCTAGTTGGGGAGTGTGTAGAGACCAAACCTTCTTCATTCGAGGAAGTAGTGTAGCAACCAGGCTGGGTTGATGATATAGTGGAGGAGTACAACTCCATCATTCAGAACTGTGTTTGGGATGTTGTCCCAAGACCAAAGGACAAGTTAGTGGTGAGTTCCCGATGGATTTATAAGGTAAAGCAAGCAACTGATGGTAGTGTTGAGAAACATAAGGCAAGGTTTGTTGGCCATGGTTTCTCACAAGTCATGTAGATCCACTACGATGAGGCTTTGCTCTTGTAGCGAGGTACTCATCTATAAGATCGATGTTGGCACTATCAGCTCAGATGGGTTGGAAGATCCATCAGATGGATGTGAAGACTACGTTCCTCAATGGGAAGATTGAGGAAGAGGTGTACATTGAGCAGCCAGAAGGATTTTTGACCTCCTATCATGAGTTGCATCTGTGCTGACTCAAGAGAGCTTTGTATGGGCTGAAGCAAGCACCTCGTGCTTGGTACACTAGGATCGACAGCTATTTCACCAGGTTAGGCTTCACAAAGAATGAAGAAGATGTGAACCTTTACCACATCATGGTAGAAGGTAAGCCATTGATCATTGTTCTTTATGTTGATGATTTGATATTGAAAGGTGATGAACAATTAATCAAGTCTTGCAAGGAGGACCTTGCAAGAGAGTTTGAGATGAAAGACATGGGTCTTATGCACTACTTTCTAGGCATGGAAGTGTGGTAGAAGGATGGGGAAGTGTTTGTGTCTCAAGGCAAGTATGCCAATGAGATACTCAGGCGATTCCAAATGGAGAAGTGCAAGCCCATGTAGAATCCTCTAGCCGGTAACTAGATGAAGGAGGATGCTACTTCAGGTGAGGTAGTAGCTGCTACTATTTATCGGCAGCTTGTGGGTTCATTGATGTATCTAGTGAACACATGACCATATTTGTGCTTTGCAGTGAACTAACTGAGTCAAGCTATGGTTCAGCCTACCAAGTTGTTTTGGAAGGAAGCGAAGCATGTACTGAGATACCTCAGAGGCACATTTCAGTATGGATTGTGGTACAAACGGACAGAGGGAGTGAATCTTCAGGGCTTCACAGATCCAGATTAGGCAGGGAGTCCATCAGACCGGAAGGGCACTTCAGGAGGAACTTTTAACCTTGGTTCAGCTACAGTTTCTTGGTACAGTAGGAAATAGAGGTTAGTTGCACTTATTCCAGCAGAGGTTGAATACATGGCTACCTGTTAGGCAGCATGTGAGGCCATTTGGATGTGGAAAATTCTAGTTGGATTGTTTGGTCAGAGGATGGATCCAACTATGATCTATTGCGATAATCAGAGTTGTATCAAACTCTCTGAGAATCCAGTATTTCATGATAGGTCCAAGCACATTGATATCTGGTATCATCATCTTTGAGACTGTGTGGTGAAGAGGATCATATTGTTGCTGTATGTTTCGAACAAGGAGCAAGATGCAGATATTTTGACTAAGGAATTTTCAAAATGCAAGTTCAATCTCCACAGAGACAGGATTGGGGTGATAGATAATCCCTTTCTTGTTGAGAGGGAGTGTTGAAAATAGCAACAAGACATGCTAAATATACAAGTGCTAAAAATAACATTGCTATAAATAGCATTTCCGGATACATTCCAATTTTAGTTAGTCCCTGAACTAAAATTGAGAATTAAAATTCGAATTTGATCTTAGCAGCTATTTGAAAAATAATTAATTAATTCATCTTGAGTTAATTAGTTGGAGAAAACCAAACATGAAGTCTATGTGAAGACATGCAACAGTTTTCCCTTTGATTGAGGAAATTATCCTTTAATTAAAGTGATCAGGATGAGTTGTACTTTGAGTTGTAATTAGTTAGCTAAGTTAACTGAGTTAAGTCTAGTTATATTAGTTTCAATAGTTTTTGGAACTAATTGTGAGTTCAATTAGTTAATGCATGCATGCATGTAACTACTGCACTTCAGATAACTGAATATTCTCTCATAAATAACTCATGCATGTCAGTTCAATCAGAGACCTAGTTGAGATCAGATGATGGGATAGTGTACTATCAGTTGCAAGAATATTTCATTGAGGATATCTCTTGCATGCAGAAGGAATTCATTCCTTGGAGATTGTGCAGTTACTTCTGAGTATGGAGAGTTGTGTGACAGGTCAATTCACACAGGTGGCAGCCAAAGGACCCAAGAGAAACTGCACGAGGAATTATGAGTCTTGGAGGACTGTAGGAAGGCATATGTTACGTCTATTCAGTCTATGAGTAGCATTGAGGGATTGTATTGAGCATTGGATAGCTTGTGAGCTAAAGCTTTGTGTAATCTAGACACATTTCCACTTGTATGATAATACAAAGATTGGGGTTTTTAGCTGAGGCTTTCCCCAGAGTATTCTTCTGTGTTCATGTGTGATTGATTTCTCATTCTCTATTATATGTGTTCTAATTGATCTTGCTCAAAATATATTAAGCTTCCACAAGTTTGTTTGTAGAAGTATATCAAGTATTTTGATTTAGTATATTGCATTATCTAGTGATCTACAGTGGGAAATTCTACAATCATCATAGGAAGTTAGCTTTCCCTTGAATTCTTTGAAGTTTAATTAGAAAAGAAGGTATAGACAAGTCAATGATTTCATTCACATTCATAGGATTGATACGAATTCCTTGTTTTGAAATAAAAAAACCAAGAATTCGACCAGAACTAACACAGAACACACATTTGTGTGGATTTAGTCGAATATTATAGTGTCTACACTGTAAGAAAATGGCCCTAAGATGCATTGGGTGATCAACCTAATACTTATAATGAGGAATGAGATCACCCAAATAAGGTTGCACAATGTACTTAATAACATGAATGCTTAATCCATTCCCTGTTGAAATGTTGCTCCAATAGTCTTTAGACCAAATGGGAGTTTCTAGTAGGAAAATGTACCCCAGGGACAAATAAATGTAGTCTTACGTGGCACTGCTAGGAGAATTTTGATTTGATTATATCTAGAGAAACCATTCATGAATGAATAGATTTCACAACTGGTGCAGTCAAAAAATCTGGTTGATGAATGGGGTTGGGTAATTATCCTTTGGACACACGCAGTTCACATCCTGATAATCGACGCATACGTGGATTTTCCCCTATTTCTTCATGATAGGGAAAATATTTGACACCCAAATAATGAGAGGAACGGAATAGATGAAACCAGCACGAAGAAATTTTTCAACTTCACTCTTTATCATGGCAACCTTCTTTGCATGGACCAGACAGAGGTGCTGCCAGGATTTTTTAGCATTAGGGTATGTTTTAATATCATGCACTACTATATTTAGGTCAATAGATGGAATTTTCTCATAGGTAAAGGAAAAGACTTAACAAAACTCCTGAAATAGGGCTATATAGGTCTCAATATTAGATGGAGAGAAAGACGCACCAATGTGTAGATTTTTGATAATACCCAGTTTAACAGAGATATCAATAGGTATTGTCTCTTCAATATTCAAGAGATTATTCTCGGAATCGACTTTTTGGATAGAAACAAAACTCGTAAAATACTTGACGACATTAGATAGATGCACATCACTAATATTATCCTCAATGGAATCTAGTAAGGAGGAACGATGGTGATGATCTGCCCATGACACATTGTATGGAATCATGATGTTCATGATGCTCTCATTAGTATATAATATACGAGAGAATGGATCATAATATGAGCCATAATATAATGATTGATTGACCCAATTGATCAAAGAGAAGGTATGAGCCGCACAAGAAAAATAGATGGCTTCGTAATCAAGTTCAATGGGGCTAAGCAGCATTTGATTGGAAAACTATGGATGTTAGTTTAATATGGTACCATGCATGAATCAATCTAGATAGTAGAAGATGATACTATATTGATATAAGCAACCGAAGATGAGTTGGTGGGAAGAGGGGGAGGAGGAAGCAAAAAGGTTCCCGTGAGCGAGGAATCCTTAAGAATTCCAACCCCGACATGTTGATAAGAATTTAGAGTTTCCCCTGCAAGCGGGACACTTATAGTAACATGCGAATCATAGGCGAAAAAGGTGATTTGGTCAATGGCCACAATCCCACACTTATGAGGGAAGGAAATCATACAGAAATAAGTCGAAATGACTACGACAATGGCATAAACCCACGTGCGACCTAATAGAAGATTATAATCAAAAGGTCTGTCAATAACTTCCACTTTTATGGATAAAATTTCCCCCCTAATTCTACTTGTAAGGAATTAATAATACCACAAGGATTATATGTTCTCCCATCAAAATATTTCAATGGGTTAGGTGACTGACTCAGTTAAGGCGAGCCAATCAATGTCTAACAAGACATAAACATGATGTAGGTCGAGGCTCCCTCATCCACAATAGAATGATGAATGTTCTTACCATGGATGATGACCTGAATAATAAAGGCTAATTGAGATGGAAGGCGAGGGGTATGGTTTTCATGACTAAAAAAAACTAGGTTGGAATCTGAAGGATTCACACATCTGATAGCAAAAATAAAATCCTTTTTTTGGGTTGGCTAGTTTTGCAACACCTTGAGGGTCGACATAGTTGATGGAGACTGAGCCAATTCCTCAACTATGCTATAGTTTTGAGCAACACTAGCACGAGGGTTGAAATAAGACTTATGAATAACGCATTTTGGAGGCTTAATAGTCAACTCTATAAAAATCGTGGGTGGAGGAGGATCAGATTGAGGTGATGTCGAACTCGCAAGTTGATCAGTAGCATAACCATTCAGAAGATTCACATTACCATAGTCCTTGTTCCAAGTAGCTACCATAAGATCGTATTTATTCTTCGTGGAGGAAAGCATTAAAATTGTGTTTGAGGAAGGTGGATCCCAAGCAACCATATGGGTCTCCTGAATGGGAAATAGCTTAGTCAACACAGTGAGAGAAGTGGAGGATTTCAAAAGCTAATTCACTTCCATACGATGAGGACAATCATGAGTAAAGTTTTGCTCTTTCCAAATCAAACATGGGTAGTGAGGCTTTCGTGTCTCATCAAAGCATTGATTTGTTTGTTTATCTTATGGTGAAGAATATTTCCTATTTTTACATGTTCCTTTCTTCTTGCTTCCTGGTTACTTTTGATATTTTCCTTTATTAGATGAAATGACATTTATCTCAGAAGAAGAAGCCATAGGAGGATTGGATGAAGAGTTTTTGGCAGAAGCAGTGAGAGCAGGACTAGATGGTTTTCTCACTATCTGTGAACTAGAAAAACTAATGATGCCATCAACAACATGATATTCTTTACCAAGAGTGGGAGGTAAAATGTTTGAAGGTCTCAGAGAATATGGTATCTTTTCATAGAGCATGCAGGATTGGGTATAGATGAGGTCTAAATATTAAGCATGAGAAATTACTTTCTCTTTAGTCACGACTTCACATTTGGCTACATCCTCTGTGATAGATGGAAACAGGGATTTAATGAACCATTATGCTAACAATTGATCCAAAGCATAGGTCTTAACCAACTGGCGATGCCATTGCCACTCATGAATGTGATCTAAAATGTGAGTGGCTTTAGTTTGTTTAAGGTTGGTTAGAATTTCCATTCCAAATTCATATCAGATGGGTAACTGGAAATGCATAAGGAAGGTGGTAGCCAAGGAACTGAAATCATGAAATGAATCTCTAGGTAATTCAATCAATCATTTAGCTTCAGTACCCATAAGAGTATGTTGGAAAAGACAATCATATGGAATCATCAT
>APFE031107031.1:37692-56723 GCA_000404065.3 Pinus taeda
TTCATCTATTTTCAAACTGGACTCCTAAAACTTGCTCAACATGACCACTGCGGCAACATAACATCAAAGATCAATCAAATTTTCAACACAAGATTCCATCAAAACATCCATAAAAAATCTCCACACAAGCTCCAACATAATCACCTAAAAAAAATACTCCATCTCACACATAATTATCACACTAACTGCATAAATATATGGCTGAAAAATACTTCAGCTATCTGTTGCTACAACTAAAAAATTATACAGAAAATTTACATATCAAGGCTCACACAATTTGCAAGCTCTTCACCAATACCATTCTCACTCAACACACACTCTCAACTCATGCAACCATACTCACAAAGCGTTATTTCCAATATGTAGATGAACTCAAGTGCTCAACTCAGTAATTAGTGAGAACTACTGGGCATCACAAATTTGTTCATATGCTTGATTAGGTCCAGATTCAACTCATTGAATCAATCAACCACTAACTCCACTAGCCTTTTTCATCTTTTCAACTTTAATCAACTTCTGGAGGACCCATTAACTTTTTCGATGATAAACCAAAAAGCTTTGATCAAGAGAGTCGCCACAAGACAAAAATTAGCTCAACAACATGAGGAATGTAGAGCTTTTATCATGTTTTTCCCCAGTTGTACCCTTAGCACTGTCTGAACTTGACAGGGGCTATAAATACTCCCATAGGTTGCCCTCAATGTTACTGAAGGCTTCCATTCACTCTCATAGGCTTATGTGCATGTGAATGGGGATAAAACTCAGTAAAGCAAAAGTCTTTCAACCCATAACTTTTTCCACATGTTCCATCATCTTATCCAACACCTGAACACTTCTCCAAGCCTCTGCAACATGTCTAAAATTGATGAAATAGGCTAAGAACAAGTCTATGACAAGCTAGACCTATGTTTCCAACCTTAGGACCAACACTAACACCTCCAGCTCCTCAAACAGCAACCTTAGTCTGTGAAAACATCTCCAACACCTATAGCAACATCTCTAATCCTTGTAGCAACATCTCCAAATCCTACATCATCAACATCATGTCCATTAGATCACGTCATAACTAAGTTGACATCAATGCCAACTATACAAGACCATCAAACCAAGCATCCATCACACATAAAAATGACAGGTAGCACCTCCAACACGTTGACATCAGTGGAAACACTACAAATTATACCAACATAAGCATTGAAGGTGGTACTGGTGGTTCCAACATATAAGCTATTAGTAGCAATGGTAGTAGCAATAGTATAAAGATAGCTTAGAGCATCTAGATTAAAGATAAAGAGTATGGGTGTAGGAGTAGTAGTTATAAATTTAGACCAAGTACTTAATCCTACTTATTTTCATATATAGAACTAATTAATCTATTCTTATTAACTATAGTGATGTTAACATTATTACTCATTTTTTGTTGTTATACTATTTCATTTTATAGCTTCTTTTGTTATTATGATCTATATAAGCAATTTAAATTGTTATAGCTTGTTTTGCTGTTATTGTAGTTTGTTTTTGTTTGTCATGTTAGTTATAGTGAATAAGTTGCATCAAAAGAATACAATTAGTTTCAATTTTTTTATCAAGAAACAATTTACTTCTTTCATTAGGTCTTTATTTTTCTTTTTCTCTTTTGTTAGGCATGCTAATAAACAACTACAAATGTTGTGTAACTATACTAATATAATATGTGATGTAGATCCTCATGTCTCCAATGTTAAAAATACATTGCACATGATCCAATAGTTTCTAAGGAACTTGTTTACCCACTAATAAATTGGAAATGGGTATAAAAAATGAGGTTTTTTATGTGCTCCTTACAAGAAATGGGTTATTCCCAAATACTATAATACCCTTTGCTTGATCCTCGAACTACAAATGTATATATACATATGATATTTAGGTCAGTGATTCATGTTCTATTAGGTCTTGCATGAATCTATGTATATGTGCATTGACTCTGTGGGAAAATGCATAGATATGTTTTGAGGCTAGAGTACTTGTGGTTTACATTGGAGAGCCTATGCTCTAAAAGGCCAGTGAGCCTAGTATATTTAACATGTAAACACATATGTATAATAAACAACACCACAATTGTAGACGAGGGGACAAAATGAGTATAGGGGGCTAGGAATCCATGAGAGGAAAGGTGGAGGGGATAGAGAGCTTAGTAAGGGGGCTAAGATAGGAAAATATTATTTTATTCCTAACCTTAGCCATAAAGGTAAATTGGTTTAATATTATAATATATCACAACATTGTAATATAAATTAAGGGGAACCATGCTTATAAAAATTATCATTCCACCATACATTTAAGTATGTTACCAATGAGACTATTGTGTAAGGAGAGGCATATGATGAATTACTACCATACCTTGAGGATCATAGGTGGGTCTAGATATAAGTGCACTTCTACTTGGGTTTCCTTGGGGAAGGATGGAGCCCTATAGGGAGAAGTGTACAGATAGATGTCCCTGTGTGAGGGCTTGGAGGGTACCTAAAGATCCTTGAGGGTAGCTATAACTCTTAGAATCCATAAGACTTAGAGACTCCCTAACCAATTGTTGATGGTGCTGGACCCATCAACATTCATGGAATCTCCCCATTATGAAGTCCCAGTCAGACCTCACACCATTTGGCGTAGGAGTCCCATCTAGTATAAAGGCCTAGTTTCCAAATACTTAAATATTTTCCTTGGCTCTAGCTGTCAGCACAAGAGAGTGTTGCAATGGTATCTTCGACAATCAAGGTGAGTGTGCCTAGTGAGTGTGAAAAACAACTATGTCTAGGTTCCCTTATTTGTGAAAGGGGTAGGAAAGTGAGCCTCTAAGTGAGAGGTAATAGTACCATCCAGGAAGAGACACACATGAACCAGAAGGACCTATCCAATATCCAGCAGAATAGTCCACAATGGATGCCACAACCATTTACAACCAATGAACAAGGAAAGATTCATCTAACATCCAATGGAATAGTCCGCAATGGATGTGACATTTGTTAAAACCGATAAGAAAAGAAAGGTTTGTCTAGTATCCTGTGGAATAGTCCACAAGGATGAGACAATAGTAATAACCATTACAACACATTCTTAACCAAATAAGCACTAAAATAACTGAAATAGTTCAACTATATTACTACATGTAAAAGCAAACATGAAATACAAAAATTCACGGAATAGTCTCACAAACATTCATAAGTCATGCATGAAGAACGTGTTGGCCTTAAAAGGATTCTGTTATTAAGAAAAAGTCCCAAGACACATATTTACATTGTGCGTCACTAGCCCCAGTAGTGGGACATTGGAGCCACTCCTTGCTCCTCAAAGAACTAGTTGATCTCTCTAATGCCTTGCGGGAGGAGCCAAGGTGAAAATTCCTTTGCTCATACAATGAGGGGGTATATATAACCAAGAGGTGATTCTCACGCCTTGTGACTCTTTGACTACCCTCATGACTGTTCAACTTCCTATGAATTTTCAACTTACATGACTCTTCATATTCATGTGTGTCAATTGGACTTCCAATTTTTAGTACATTTGATTTACGATATACATGGTCCACAATAGTGATGTGGCATATGAGAACTCATGACACCAATTGACATGAAACAACTAACATGAAATGGCTTGATGATGTCGCAATGTTAAGCAGATATTGCTGCTGAGAGATAGATGTGTTCTTGGATATTCTTTCTCTTCTCCTCCACATAGCTTGATGATGCGAGGTATTCAATGATCTTCAGCCTTGGAAGGTGGTTGCACACTTGTGATCCTTTTTCTTTCTCTTGGTAGGTCCACTCGTCTGTTCAGCTACAAGTGATTCTTTAGGCATGCTTCCCCCCTTATTCTCCTTCTTCATTGTCTTGCCATGACTTGATAGTATACATGATCCTCTAATTCACTCATGACGAGATGAAATCAATCCGAAACTCCCTATCCTAAGATGATGCATTATTATCCATGAACTAAGCCCGAGACAAGTAACAAGCTAGGAGAGAGGGCCCAATAACCGTGCATTGCATGGTTCCAGGTGATATGGAGCGATCTTGATCAATGAGGCTATGTAGAGTGAAACTTAAGGAACTTTTCAGCCAAATCTCTGCTGGGGAAAGAATTTCATAGTTCAAGATAGTTGTGGTTGATTTAGGATGAGGCCCTAAGAGGTTAGTTCTATGCAATTTTTAGAGGCTAGGGGGACTAGGCAACAGAGAGGCCTGGAGGAAAAATATGCACATTTCTTGAGATCAATGAGATTTGGATGAAGCAGGGCATTAAAGGACACATATTCTCAATTCTAGAGGCCAAGGGAGGTTGGTCTCTCTGTGAATTGCAAGGTTCTAGTAGAAAAGGGAAAAATATTGAGGATTGAAAGTGCAAAGTGCTCGGTTAAATTCAGACTAGGGAAACAAATACATAATTTTCGAGGTCAAGGAATTTTGTTGGCCTCTGGAATTGCGCAATACAATTTCCCTTGAGAACAGTAGCTATGCACTGCGTAGTTCTAGGAAGCAAGGTCACGTCACTGAGGGCTGAGACTACGTAGTGTGTAGTTCAATTTGGACCCGATAAAGTTGAGTTTCCCAGTCGGGAAGATTTTCAGTAAATGGTTAAGTGTAGGAGGAAGATACACTTGTGATGAACTTTAACTGTGATCACACACTTCGCATACTTTTATTACATGATGACATAGAATACTAGAACAACAAGGAATCATTTCCCTTTGTGTGATTGTCTCATGACAAGAAGTGACAAGTGTGACACTTGAGATAGACTTTAGGATGACCGCAACGACACTTGTGAGACAATGCTAAAGTTTTTGTGTATGAGTGTGACAAGTGTTTACATGACTAGGACAACTTGTATACACAAAGACCAACCTTTCAAATCACTAGAAAATCTTCGCAACATGACATATCACTCAAAACATTCCAAAAGACAACAATTAATCCAACATTCAAAAGGTTTCAAAGGACTTGGGGAAAGCTCCTGAAATGAGCTTAAGTGTTTGCAACAATCAAGGGAAAGACCAAGGAAGGCTCTAAAATTTGAGTTCAAGCCAAAATTTTGGAGGGTGTTGCAGCTACTACAACACTTGGCGACACACTGGTTGAATTCTAGCTTCTCTCTCTTGGTTAGTTTCTTCTATGCAAGGCCTTGCTCCTTCAACGAGTATTGATTCATTGTGCAGATTAGTTTGGCTTCCCCACTTACCCATGGGAAGACATGATCACCTATATACCTTCTCAGTTTGAACACAACATAAGATTCATCATAATCACAATGTTTCAAGTTGGGAAGGTTAGTTTAGCTCACGAGGTTAATATTTTCATAGTATATGTTTTCATCTTTGGTGTTGCTATGTTTCTAGCAGGCTTGCACAGTACCCCGATGGAGTCACGTAGGAACACAAACATTTCTCTACTACCAGCAAGCCTGGACAATACCCCAACGTAGTTGCTTGATTAACCTCTATGTGCAGGAAGCCTTTCTCTTCTTTTTCCTTTACTTCTTTATTTAAAGACCATTGTGCATCGCCACATATTTATTTTGGGACGGAAGAGGGATCCCAACTTATTGAGAGCAAGAGAGGTTGTTCCTTCAGAGAAGCATATAAATACCTTTGATTTAGGTTTTCTCATTTATATTTTCCCCCTTCTCCATTTCTAATAGTTGGATAGCAAAAAATTGAGTATAGGAATGAATTTTCTAGACTGGGCATAGGTTCATGGTTGGACCAAAATTCTCCTTATGGATGGATCATATTTTCCATCTTAACTTCATCAGCCAAAAGATGCAACCAACACGAGGAATATGGACAAAAAACTAGCCAAGCATTGTAGTTTCACAAGACTCTTTAAACTTCAACCACACACACACTTAGAAGCCATAATGTAGTAAGGAAAAACACTTATTTACATGACAAAACAACACAAAAGTGGAGCAAAGACATAAAAAACAAACAAGAAAATATTATTTACATAGTGTTGGGCGTAGCCCTAGATCTTCGTTGAAAATATTATTTTAAGTGTTGGCCAGTGACAAGGAGAGAGGGAATCTTATCGTCAAGTGATTGAAGACGATATGTGTGTTGACCAAGCTTTTCATGGACTGTGTTAGGCCCAATCCATAGGGACTGAAACTTAGTGTGTTTTCCTTTGTCCTGGTTGGCTTTGTTCCACTTCAATACTAAGACACCCACACTAAAGTTATTCGTCCCTGCAGACTTTCTATCAAACCATCTCTTGATATGACTCTGATGAAGTGAGAATTTTTATTTTTCTTTAAGCCTTTCCTCTTGTAGCTTGTGCAAAGTGTCAATCCTACGCTGAGCTAAAAAACATTACTTGCGTTGGGATTCTTGGGACAATTGGAGAGCAAGCAAGTAGATGTTCAGCGGGACGATGGCTTCTTTTCCATATACCAGGAAGTAAGGGGAGGTGTTCAGAGAAGGCTTAGGCATGACTCGGCCAGCCCATAAGGAATTCACCAAAGCAAAGTTCCAGTTTCGTTGTTTAGAGAATATGGTATTTTTTATGATATGGATGAGGTTCTTGTTCGTGGATTCAACAAGACCATTCCCCTGCAAATGATAATTACCAAAATGTTTCAAGACGATACCATTTTCCAATGAAAAAACATAAAGTTTAAGGATGAGAAATATGTTGCATTATAAAAAACCAGTGACACAGGAACATCAAACTTGGAGATGATATTCCTGTTGTAGAAAGTTGATGAATTCTTGATCATTCACCTATTTTAGCGGAACTGCCTCTATCCACCTCGTGAAATAGTTTGTAGTAGTTAAGATATAGAATTGTTTTTTATGAGTGCGGGAAAATTTCCCCAATGATATCAAATCCCCACTATTGAAATGGTTCTTCCACTATAATGGGTTGCAATGGGGTTGCTGACTTTTGATTTATGTCGGCACACCTTTGACAAACCAGACTCTTGCGGGCATAAGCATGAGCATCTTTGAATAATGTAGGCTAGTAAAAGTCAGCCCACATAACCTTATGCACTATAGTGTTTCCTACGAGGTGTCCCCCGGCGTGTTTGTCATGGAGATCACATAACACCTTTTGTGAATCATGTGCCTCCAAACATCTGAGAAATATTCCATTGTGGTGCTTCCTTAACAACACCCCATGTACCAACTGATACGATAGTGCTTCAAGTCAAAGTTCCCTCTTCTGTTGCATAGAGAAGTGAGAGGGCACAGTGCCATGCTCAAGGTATTTCCTTACATCCACGTACCAATAGTTCATGTCCAAAGTGGGGAGGGCTTGCTCAACATTGTACATATCAATCTCTTACTCCCATCTTGCAAGCTCTTCTTCCTCCTATTTTTCGTTGACTACTTTTGCTGCTAATTTGAAAAGACCATGACCCTTGATTATGTGAACTAGATTGATGTCAATATTGTATTCCTATAATCTGGTCATCCAGTTCGCCCTTCTTTCAGTTAGCTCTTGCTAAACAAGAAGTGACCTAATTGTTGAGTGTGGAACAAATATAATACAATGATTTTTCAACAGATAGGGTCTGAAGTGTTTTACCACCTTGTACATTACATAAGCTTATTTTTCCATGGTGGGGTAATTGAGATCTAGTCCTTGCAGGATTTCACTCATGAAGGAGATAGGTTGTTCATTGTTCAACTCATCCTTCTAAGTGAGCACAATAGTAAGAGAAGTGTCAGAAGAAAAATTGTATAGCAAGAAGTCTTTAATGAAGTTTGGGTTGTACAATGCAGATGCGTCTGCTATAGCTTTCTTGATATGGGCGAATGCGTCCTTTTCCCTCTTATCCCATTTATAGACTATGTCTTTCTTGAACATCTCCTATATTGGTTTAACAATTTGAGAATAGTTAGAGATGAACTTGCGGAGGAAGTTGATCTTCCCTAAGAAAGACTACATGGATTTTGTTTTCACTGGGTGGGGAATCTGCGTAATGGTACCGACCCTGTCTAGGTCCACCTTGATCCCACTTTTAGCAATGATGTGTCCCATGAGATTACCTTCGGACACTACAAACATACTCTTCCTGGGATTCAAGGATATCCCATATTTACGACATCGCTCAAAAATATTCTTCAGATGGTGCAGGTGGTCTGAATGTTGTTTGGAAAATATTGTCACATCATCAAGGTAGGCCACTATGCTCTGTCCAATAATCCCATGAATGATGATTTCCTTTGAACTTTGGAATGTTGCACCAACATTGACTAGCCCAAATGGAATTTGTCGGAATGTGAACATGCCCCACATTGTTCGAAATGTAGTTTTTAATATATCAAGAACTACTACTAGAACTTGTTTGTAACCAGAAAATCCATTGAGCAAAGAAAAAAATTCATCCCCACATACTATTTGAAATATTTTCTCCATGGACGACACCAAGTAATTATCCTTTTCTGAGGCACGGTTGAGATTGTGAAAATGTACGCACATGCATCGAATCTCCCTGGATTTCTTCTCACAAAGACTAAGTTTGATACCCACGTTGAATTTCACACCTTGTAAGTGATCTGAGAATTCAACAATTTTCTCAACTCTTTCTGTATGAGGGGCTCAAGCGTTGGGTGAAATTTCCTTAATTTCTACTGAAATGGCTTGGCCCCTTCCTTGATTGGTATCACATGTTGGATTATTCCTGTTTCATATATATTGAGATCACTATATGTCCATGCAAAGACATCATGGTACTGCTTGAATAAGCAGATGAAGGCTTACCACCCTTGTGGTGTGAAGTAAGTACTGAGATTAACATACTTCAAATCTTTCTCAATTCCTAAGCTGATTTTCTCATGCGAAAATGTAGAACTATGGGTCTTGAAATTCACAGGTCCATGGAAGTGGTTCTACAAATCATACAACTTTTCCAGTTATACCACACCTATAGGGATGATGTTTCCTTTACTTGTACTGGTTGTGTCCTGCAGTGTTTGTTCGTGCATGTCCTTGCCAATCGCCACATCTTTGAATACATCAGCATTCGCCATAAAGTATAATATCTATTGGTAATCATAAAAAATGTGTAAGTTAGTTATGTTATCTAGGATAGATGGTTTATAAAAAATTTCAATAGAAATTCTATCCCTTAAAGGTAACATCCTGACAGCTGAGTTTTCTAGAGCATCTGTAACTGTGCTATGCATTATTGGTATTGAAATAATATTGAAAGCTTGGAAATGAGGTATCAACCACCATACCTCTTTTTGATAGCTCTTAAGATGAGGTGACACATAATGTATAGTGTTACATACCTGACGCTCCATGATTTCGGAGCTACCTACCACTTTCAGAACATCAATGTTGAGGTCAATGGCCTACTGCAAGCCCAAGACGAGTGCTTCATACTCCACAATCTTATTCGTGCACTTGAATTCCACGCAACTAGAGATCAAGTGTTTTCTCTACAGTGGGTTTATTAAAACACAACCAGCTCTAGAGCCCTCCTATGCCTTGGATTCGTCAAAGTACATTGCCCACATATCATATGTACAGGGACTGCTCATTGCACTATTACTACTACTACTACTACTACTACTGACTGTACAAAGTTCATTATCACCAGTTAGACATGGAAGGAGATCCAATTGTGTGTCTGGAGGAACTGGGGATCCCTTTGCAATACAACACCCCAACTTTGTTTCCAAAAAATAATTTTCGAATAAAAGTTCCATGAAAGTCATTGGGTCATTATGCCCATTCAAGGGAGTCACTGTGTGCTTCACATATCTCTCTAACTCTACCCGAATCTAATTGTTCGTTCCTCTATACAGAATCCATAAGTGTGACCATTCTATGAATAAATATCCTTGGAGCTTGCTTGACTAGTATTTGCTCAGTAACACTCCATATGCTTTCAAAATGTCCACAATTACAATATTGATACATTAGTGAACTGGTCTGTCAGTTGATAACCGGATGATGACAACCCTGAGTTCACCAATTGTTGGAACATGAGTTTTGTCCAGCTGAATGATCTATGCATATGTCTTGTCCCATTTAACATTGATTTTCTTGGCCATGGAAAGTGGCATGACATTTACCAATGCACCGGAATCAACTAAGAAATTGTGTACATTGAAGTTAAAGAATTCGAATGTTAATAAGAATGGTGGGCATAGTGTGCTTTCCTCTTGGAGGAGTGCATTAAGTAAAAATGCAAGAGCATTAGAAGACTTATTATATCCCTTCTCTGAAGAGGTAGCATTATCGTTGATGTTTTTCCAAGTGCCTGTAGAAGGATGTCACGCTGGCTCATGATCTTTGTAAGTTAAAACAGGGAGATGTTTGCATGAAATTTCTTCATATCTTCTACAATATTGTAATCTCCAGCAAGAAGACTAATTAGGGTGTCCAGGGATGGAATTGGGTTTGTGGTTTCCGGAGGGATGTTTTTGTCTTTACTGTTGTCGAAAACAATTTTCATTGGAAATGTTTTCTTTAGCCTTCTCTGAGTGTTTTGCGCTGAGTTAGCCAGAGGATTTAGTTTTATTTACAAATTTTCTTTGAATTTGTATTTCAGCACCTTAATCACAGTGGTTGGCCCTTGAATTCTCAAGTTGTATTTGTTACACTTCTGCTGGGCCAGACCATCACTGAAAGGTTCCTTATCGACATTATTTTTCTGGGTTGCGAGAATGTGCATGCACAGTGCTTGGAGCTTCATAAACTATAGCAACTTCTTCCTTCTCTTCTTCAGACTCAACCTGTTCTTCAAGTATGAATGAGTCAACAAACTGCACAACTATTCTGCTCGCGATTTGGTTCCACTTTGGGCATGTCTTTTCCAAATGACTGTGATTATGAAATGTGTAGTATGAATCCGTGCCAATTTTTCCAATGTTCAACACCACATTGGAAATCCGCGCACATTTCGCTGGTATATTTTTGTTGCTCTCAGAAGTTACATTCCTTCTAATCATGAATTTGGGGGGCCTACTACTCACAGTAGTCTCTCTTTTCCTTTGTTTAAGTTCAGCCATTTTGGTGGTCAGGGACTTGACGAGACAAGTAAGCCTTTCAATATCATTTGGCTCCCTTTCCTTGGCCTTGCTCACATAGGTCTAAGACCTCTTACCTCTATCCTTGGATTCCTTTGTGGCTTCATCATCTATGATGACTCCCATAGCACACAAGTCCTTCTCAACGCCAATAGCCTCTTCGTTGTTTTCTATCAATGTTTGTCTCACAATTTTCTTTACAAACTATGTAATACTTGTTGGCAAGGCATAAGTGTAGTAGCCTATGGTGATGGAGTCATGATGTTTTGTGTCATTCAAAAACTTGTTCAAGATGTGATTGAACCTCTGATTGAAATATTTAACTTTTTCCTTCCGCACCATCTTAAGACTACCCAACCCTTTTAATAACATGGAAAGGGTCTGCCTTAAGAAAATTTTTCAAGAAATATTCTTTTGAAATCCCTCCAATTCTGGATGGAGTTTGGAGGAAGGCTATAATACCATACAGTTTCTCTACCATCTAGGGTACGTGAAAAAGGTATGCATGCAACATCATCATAACGTACCTCAAGTGTTTGCAGATGTAGGTAAAATTTGTCCAAGTGGTCTTCAACCTTCACTATCTTGTCAAGGTCATATTTTGTCAAGAGCTACTCCGCATGCCTCAATATATTGTGAAGGACACCCAGAAGTGCTAGTGGGCCCTAAGTTATCCAATCCATATTTTGCTCCGCCATGTATTATTATTTGTTTTCCTCCTCTTCCTCTTCTGAATTTGATGGTTCCTCTTATTCTTCTTCCTTTTCTTCCTCTCCACCCATCCCGCCAGAATTTTAACCCGAGAGTAAGGGGTTTCCTCCTTCTCCTCCTTGAAAGAGTGGAGGTTCTTCTTCCCTTTCCACAACGTCTGCTAGTTCTTCAAGAGTGGTGAGACCTTCTTCTCCAACCGACGAGACCACTACTCCTATCGGGGTGGTCTTTTTCTTCTTTTGAGAATATGGAAGAATGATTACTCCCAGAATCAATCCAACAACTTTTTCAAACTGGCGGGTGATGGGGAAAACAACTAGAAGTTGTTGATACGATATTTCACATTCAGGCCTGGGTGGTGCAGAGTTAGAAACTTCAAAATTAAGAGTAAGGGAGATGTAGTGAACATTACTGCCTTGGCCAGAAGATGGATTAGTGGGGTCAATTGGACAATCAGCCATAAAATAATGGCTACCCTCCTTCTAGCATAAGAAAGTTGACGGTGTTGGACCCACCAACATTTAGGGGATCTCCCCGATATGAAGTCCCAATAAGAACTCACACAGTTTGGTGTAGGAGTCTCATTAGTATAAAGGCCTGATTTCCAAATACTTAAAAGATTTTCCTTGGCTCTAGTTGTTAGCACAAGAGAGTGATGTAATGTTATATTCAAAAACCAAGGTGAGTATGCAGTACAAATGTGTATAGGTTCACTTACTATGAAAGGAGGAGAAAAGTGAGCCTCTAAGTGAGAGGTAATAGTACCACCTAGGAAGAGACACACAAGAAGGACTTGTCCAACATCCAACAAAATAGTCCACAGAAAATGTGATAGTTGTTACAACCAATGAACAAGGGAAGATTTGTCTAACATCTAGTGTAATAGTCCACAGTGGATGTGACGGTCGTTATAACCAATAAGAAAAAAAAGGTATGTCTATTATCCCACGGAATAGTCTACAAGGATGAGGCTACAGTAACAACCATTAGAGCACATTCTTAACAAGACAAGCACTAAAATAGATGAAATTGTTCAACTATCTTAGTACATGTGAAGGCAAACATGAAATACAAATGCTCACAGAATAGTCTTACAAACATTCATAATTCATGCATGAAGAACGTGCTGGCCTTAAAAGGATTTTGTTATTAAGAAAAAGTTCCAAGATACATATTTACATTGTACATCACTAGCCCTAGTAGTGGGACATTGGAGCCACTCTTTGCTCCTCAAAGAACTAGCCGGTCTCTCTAATGCCTTATGGGAGGAGCCAAGGCGAAAATTCCTTTGCTCATATAATGAGGGGTATATATAACCAAGGGGTGATGCTTACTCCATGTGATTCTTTGACTACCCTCATGACTGTTCAACTTCCTATGAATTTTCAACTTATATGACTCTTCATATTCATGTGTGTCCATTGGACTTCCACTTTACAATGCATTTGATTTACAATATACATGGCCCACAATAGTGATGTGGCATATTAAAACTCATAACATGACTTGACATGACACTGATGACATTAACTAGCTTGATGATGTGGCAATGTGAAGCAGTTATTGCTGCTGAGAGATAGATGTGTTCTTGGATATTCTTTCTCTTCTCCTCCAAATAGTTTGATGATGCAGGGTCTTCAATGATCCTCGGTCATGGAAGGTGGTTGCACACTTATGTTAATTTTTCCTTCGCTTGGTAGGTCCACTCATTCGTTCAGCTACAAGTGAGGTTTTAGGCATACTTCCCTCTTTCTTCTCCTTCTTCATCATCTCACCATGACTTGATAGTGTACCTGTTCCTCCAATGCAATTCACTCATGACGAGATGACATCAATCCAAAAACTCCCTACCCTAAGATGATGCATTATTATCCATGAACTGAGCCCAGGACAGCTAACAGGCTAGGAGAGAGGGCCCAGTAACTATGCATTGCGCAGTTCCATGTGACAAGCAGAGAGATTGACCACTGAGACAACGCAAAGAACAACTTATGCTTGACTAAGGAACTTTTTAGAAAAATCCCCACTGGGGAAAGAATTTGCGCAGTGGGCCACTAGGAGTTAGGATTGTGTAGTTCAAACTAGTAGTACGTGATGTGAGAAGAGGCCTTGAGAGGTTAGTTCAGCGCAATTTTAAGAGCCAAGGGGGACTGGGCAACATAGAGGCTTGGAGGACAGATCTACATAGTTCTTGAGATCAGTGAACTTCGGCTGAGGTAGGGCACTTGAGGACACATCTGCATAGTTCTGGAGGCCAAGGGATGTTGGACACTTTGTGCATTATAAGGTTCTAGTAGGTAAGGGGACAATATTGAGAAATGAAAATGAGAAGCACACAATTCAAGTCAGACTGGGAGAAATAAATACACAATTCTCGAGGTCAAGGAAGGCTACTGGGCTCTAGAATTGCGCAATAAAACTACCCTGGAGGATAGTGACTACGCACTACAAAGTTATAGGTAGCAAGGTCACATCATTGAGGGCTGAGACTATGCATTGCATAGTTCAATCGGGGCTCAGTAAATATGAATTTCCTGATTGGGAAGATCTTCCAAAAATGGCTAAGTGCAGGAAGAAGATAGACTTTTGATGACTTGAACTATGATCACACACTTAGGATACTTCAATGACATAATAAAATAGACTACTAGAACAACAAGAAAGCATTTCCCTCTATGTGAGTGTCTCATGACAAAAAGTGACAAGTACGACACTTGAGATAGACTTTAGGACGACTGTGACGACACTTGTGCGAAAATGCTCAAAACTTTTTGTATGAGTGCAATAGATGTTTACATGACTGGGACAACTTGTACACACAAATACCAACCTTTGAAACCACTATTTGCATTATGATGTATGTGTTTTACTTGATGGAAACCCACTTGTAGCAGAAAAACTCACTTGTATATGGTAACTAGATGAACCTATAGAAGAGATATTAGATGTAGTGTTTACAGATGTGATGAAATGCAGGGCAGCTTCAAGGAATTAGTTTAGAAGGCAACTTACTCAGATGAAAGATCACAGTATAGCAGGTAAACAACAAAGAATTACAGATCAGTCTTCACAAAATGAAGAAAGAGAGGTATATGCAAGTTCACCATTGATCAAGCTGTGTATACACGCAGGTTCACTATTTACAAGTCGCGTATACGTACACATGCACTTTCACAGAAGAAAAAGTGCGTATACCTTGGAAAACTAAATTTTTGGTCCGAAGTATTTGGTCCATGGTATTTTGATCCATGGTATTGGTCTAAGGTATCTGGTCTGAGGTATTGACCCTAGGTATTTGGTCCAAGGTACTGGTCCTAAGTGGTTTTGGTCCATGGTATTGAGAAAGGCCTAAAACTATAAAAGGAGGAGAAGATCATTAGGCCAAGGTGTGCAAGTATCGAATATTTGATGAAGTGCGAGATCTAATATGCAAGTTATTGGCTTATGGTGTTGTGCTTGATTTGAACCAAGGATGAACCTTAGCATTTGATGAAGGATAAGATCTAATGATGTATTAGGATCTTAAGGCTTGAAGTGAATTATCTTTATGTGGTTTGATCATGTATCTGAATAACTGGCGAATGTTGTAGTCTGTAAATATGATGATCTAGGTATCACTAAAGTTTGGAATAGTTGTAATGTTTAAATCATCATTTACAGATCTGTACGCAGGTTCACTTTAGAAAAGGAGCGTATACATGCTGGTTCTGCATATCAAAGCAGCATATACATCATAAATTTTATTTGCAGATCTGTATGCTAGTTCGCTTTGAGGAAAGCGCATATGCACGCAGGTTCGAAACAAGGAAGTAGCATATACCTTATAAAATATGTCTTGTTGCTTCTATTTGTTGTTGCAGTGTTATGGGTTTTAGCTTGGGTTCTGGTTACTATACTCTGGTGATAACATTCTGAATGATCAGATTGATGGGTTGTCAAAGTGATTGATTGATTTGGTTGTGGTTGGTTCAAAAGGATATTGGTTTATGCATATGTATTTGATGATTGAATGATGTTGTTGATGGATCCAGTCTGAAAATTTATGAAACGTGGTCCCTGGAAGAAAAGAGAAGGTTGTAGCCTTCTATAGGCCGGCACCTACATACTAATAAACATATCAGCTAGTACAAGAGCTAGGGGATTGTAGCCCCCTTCCAGTAGAAGTTGGAGAATGAGAGAAAGTTGTAGCCTTCTACAGTTAGAAGCCTACATACTGGTATATGACTACACCAATACAAAAATTGTAAACAAAATTTTGTTATTATTAAAAGAAGACAGAGACAACAACAGCAGGTGGTTTTCACCCACATTGGGTTTCCACCTTATATCTTGGTGTTCATGTGTGTTTCTTATGTGTGATGCTTTATTTTGCTTTTACTGCACTGTCTAATGAATTCCTAATATACTGGTTAAAGTTAAATTCATGATAATTTGAGTAAATCAAAAGGTCTATGCATATATGCTGGTTGCATTAAGTATAGTTACGTATACATGCTAGTTCACTAAGCTGAAGTAGCATATACAAATCAGTTTTGAAAATTAAATTATTGATCTTATAATACTAATTCACCCCCCCTCTTAGTATTATTTCCAACAGTTGGTATCAGAGCAAGTCCTTCAAAAGAAGCTTGATCGCTTGAAGGAAGATCCAACATCATGAGTAATTAAGAAAGCGAGGGATCCATCAGACCGCCAATCTTTGATGGGAGAAACTTTGTTTATTGGAAGGAAATAACCACATCCTATCTTCAATAAATTGGAACATATGTATGGGAAATCGTGGAAGGAGGATATACATTTCCATCAGCAATTCCCACAGATACGATAGGTAAAAAGCAATACGAAACCAATGCCAAGGTTGTTAATACATTATTGGGAAGTTTGTCACAATCAGAGTTTGTCAAAGTTATGCAACTCAAATCAACCAAATAAATATGGGAAAAAATAGTTCTAAGCTACGAAGGAGACTCTCAAGTAAAACATTTTAAACTTCAAACTCTCAGAATTCAATATGAAAATCTCAAGATGCACAATGATGAAAGTATAGCTAGTTACTTCTTACGTATAGATGAGGTTGTTAATTGCATGAAGAATCTGGGTGAAGAGATAAAGGAAGTTGCCTTAGTTGAATTTTTTTTTAAATCATTGTCTGCTAAATTTGAATCAAAATTATCTGCCATAGAAGAAAAGCAAGATCTACAGGCTATTACTATGACACAGCTTCATGGAATCTTAACTACCTTTGAGATGAGAAAAGGAGGTCCTTCAAATATGAGAGAAGCCACATTTAAAGCTTTAGCAAAAGGAAAAGAAGAACTCAATCAATCAGGACATATTTCAGAAGAAGAAGAGGAAGTAAACTTTGTCAAGAAGCTTCAACGGGGTTCCGTAAGATTTAGAGGTAAACTACCTTTCAAATGTTTTGCCTGTGGTAAAGTCGATCATTATGCTACCAAATGTCCTCATAAAGATAAAAATGATAAAGGGAAGGAATCTGCAAAATGGAATAGAAAACAAAGTGTAAGTAAAAATAGCTACTATACTCATGAAGATAGCGATGGTTTATCAAATAGTGATGAAGATGAAAATAGTAATGACTATAGACTTCTGATGGCTTATGAAGATGATGATTTCTTGGATGCTTTAGATTAAGATGAACTTTATGAAGAAATCTCTAAACTCAAAATATTTTTAGAAGAAAAGAATATGATCATAGATACCTTGACACACCAACTTGTTGAAAGAGAAAAACACAATGAAAAACTAGAATGTGAAATTGTGGGTCTAAGAAAGGATCTTGAGAAAACAAAAGCTCTCAATCTTAGATTTGCTAAAGGATCAAAAACCTTAAATGAAATTATCAAAGTGGAACGTTCTCCTCTGATAAATACAAGTCTTGGATATACTAAAGAAGCATCTCAATCACGGAAGCCGTCAACCTCAACTAAAAGCTATCTTGATGCAGCAAAGGCATAAAGCAGATCACCAAGTAAATCAGGCTCAATTTACTTCAAGGATGAACAGAAGCCAAAACCAACCTCAAGTAAATCATACTCAATTTGCTTCAAATATGAATATCAATAGAAACTACAATCACCAGGTCAATAGATTCAATAATTGCAGGAACTTCTTTAATGGTCAATGTTTCTCATGTCATAATTTTAGACACAAAGCTGCTCAATGTGTTGCTTACAAAACCATCATGACTAGAGAAGCACGAAATCAAAGGAATGTGATAGGGATCAAGAAAATTTCATATAATAACTTTTCTCTTCTTGAAAATGAAATAGAATGCTCAATCTGTAACAACTTTGGCCATGATGATTCTGAATGCAGGTGTAAATTTTGGCAAAAGGAGGAAACTCCATTAAATCCCAAAATATGGAGAAAGAAAGAACCGTAAATAGAAAGATGTGGTATAGCCTTGTATGCAGAAGGACAAGAAAACCAGTGGTACATCGAAAATGGATGCTCAAAACACATGACAGGTGACAAAGAAAAACTACACTCATATAATGCCTTAGAAAAGGAAAACATTGTCTCATTTGGAAATGACACTCCTGGTGTCATAAAAGGTAAAGGCTCTATTTTCTTGAAAGAAAAAGTTAAAGCTGGGAATGTTAAGTATGTTGATGGCTTAAATTATAACCTGTTGAGTGTGAGTCAAATGTGTGATCAAGGAAATGAAGTAGTGTTTCAATCAAATGGATGTGTTGTTCGTGAGCTTGATACAAGAGAAACTGTGATCAAAGGTACAAGAACTCCAAACAACCTATACATACTCAAGGGAGGACAACAACAGTGCTATCGAAGCAAAAATTATGAAAACTAGCTATGGCATAGAAGACTGGGACATCTAAGCTTTTCTCAAATAAGAAAAGCATGCATATTCTAGGCTGTTCGTGATCTTCCAGATATCAACATTCCTAAAAATACTATATGAAAATCATGTCAATTCGGTAAGCAAACCAGATCTCACTTCATCGAAAAAGAAGGGTCAGCTAGTAAGCCTCTTGAACTTGTTCATACTAATTTATGTGGACCATCAAGGAAAAAGTCACCTCGTGGAAAAGAATACTTTATATTGTTCATTGATGATTTTTCCATAATGTGTTGGATAGGTCTTCTAAAGCATAAATATGAAGCATTTGAAAATTCAAAGCCTTCAAAGCTTTGGTTGAAAATGAATCAGATCGCAAAATAAAATGCCTCAGATCTGGTCGAGGAGGGGAATTTACCTCGGATGAATTCTTTGACTTTTGTGAACAACATGGGATAAAAAGGCAGTTCTCCACCACAA
>APFE031107036.1:0-10848 GCA_000404065.3 Pinus taeda
CCAAACTCACTAAGTCCACAACCTTCCATCCTCAAACTGATGTCCAGACAGAGGTTGTCAATAGGATGATTGTGCACATTCTGTGCATGTATAACTCAAAGCATCCACGCACATGGGACGAGAGCCTCCCCTATGTTCAACACAGCTATAATCAAGCTCTTCATAGCTCGACTGGCCACAGCCCTTTTCAGATGGGCTTGGGATTCCAGCCACTATGCCCCATTGATGTGGCCATGCCATTTGCAGCTACTCACACAGATTCAGCTCATGTCCAGTCCGAAACAAATAAGGCAACCGGCTTCATTGAGCACATCCAACATATTCGCCAGCAGGTCCATGACATTTTGGACAAATCAAATGCCAAGTACAAGCAGCGACATGATCAACATCGGGTGCCACACAAGTTTCAGGTGGGTGACAAAATTTGGTTGCATTTGCAAAAGGAACGCCTTACTAGAGCCTATCGGAAACTGAGACCACTTCGATATGGTCCTTACACCATTACTAAGGCTCTGGGAGACAATGCATTTGAGCTCAGCATTCCCCCATTCCTTGGCCTGCATCCAGTATTTAATGTGGACCGCCTTTGGCCATACTTTCCACCATTGCTAGACACATCCGACATTGTAGAACAACTCACACCCACATAATTAAATCTAGATTGCATGGAACAAGCTGCAACTGATCGGATCATGGACACACAGATCAAGAACACTCACCAACAGAATATCCAATTGTATCGAGTTGTCAGAGCAGGCCAATTCCTTCACCAGAGCAAGTGGCTAGCTAGGGACCAAGTTTAACAAAAGCTTCCTCATCTCATGGAGGAACTCAACGCAATGGGGACCATTGCTTCCTAAGGGGGGAGGAATGATCCAGGTGAATATTGTTTGCCACCTACCAAGTCCATATGGACCCCCATCATTGTTTCTCTCAGCATTTTCAGTTTCCTTAATTGTAGCACAACTTACTATTTTTAGTAGTTTTTCGGGTCATGAACTTCCGAGCCGTTTTTGAGTCCTCTAAACGACGGTTTTTTGGGAAAATTTTGGAGGGCAACATGGATCCCATGGACCGATGTTGCCCCTTCCCAAAAGTGGTATTTCCCTCGGATAGATCTTTCTAATGAGCTATGTACGCGTCAAACAAAGATGCATATGCCAAAGTTACGAACCCGGGAAATTGATGTACCATTTACCCAAAGGGCCCACAAATTTGGCGTTTAACTCTTCTAGGGTTAGGTTTTGGGGATGTGAAGGGTTTTTTCAATTGTTTCTCAACAATAAATAAGGCCTCTGAGCCTCATTGTAACACAGTTCAGAGGCATGTAGTCACCAAGCATCTCTTCTCAAAGATAAGCTACCATCGCCCTAGCTGGTTTATTTCCATTTCTGGTTGTAAGCATATTTTGGTATTTTCCATTAATGAAATGAAGCATTGTTTCCACTGCATCCTTTTGTATATGGTTATCTCTGTATTTTGTTGTGTTCCTGTTTAAATCTGGATCACAAGTAGTTTCATCTGATTCTGATGCACGGTTTCCGAGAAATTGACCTCTGTAATCATCAGCCATTTTTAGTTTTTCTCAATATCCGTGCATCCATTGACCACAAGTTTGCTATGGGAGGTGCATAACAATGATAGAAGAATTCTTAGAATGTTTCAAGTCAATCCGATCTATCGTTTGTGAGCTATGGAGAAAACAAGTTACTGTCTTGCAAAAATCCAGCATCAACAGCAGGAAGGTGCAAACCTGAAGGATGAAACTGACTTCTGCAGCTTAGATCCGGCTAGAGGATACCTGCACAAGAAAATAGCCATGTATTAGGAACCAAACCAGCATGCATCCACAGAAACAAATGCATGCAGCAGAACGAAAGGTCACAACACCTCACAGCAACCACATTCGACTTCCAGGTACGTTACTAAACTCGTTCATCTGTTGCATGAATGTAATTTGAGAACTGCGTGAACAATGATATGGTTGTGATTAAAAAAATCGGTGGCCAACTAATTGGCCACCCTCATCAAGTTCAAACAACACTTGGTGGGTGCAATCGACACGTGTGCTCAGCCATCTCAGTAAAAATATGAAAACAGGTAGAGTTGGCTGTTTGAACTCTAGTGCAACTGATGTCAAGTGATTACATGCAGAGAACACATAGTCATAATAACACTGCAGTGGGGACCAACAATCTCCGTGTGGCCAACGTGCACTTGGCCAGCTCACCCTCCATCAATGGAAGTTTCCATAAGCAGCCAATCGAACTCATCTTTGAAATACTCTCACCACTATTGTTTCTAGTTTATCATTGTCCTTGCAGCTGCAACAAGCTCCATACCACCTCCATAGCAGCAACCCAATCTTTCTCAGCCATTTTTCAAAACCCTCCTGCTTATCGGCATGCTACAGGAAGCACTGGTTCATTCTATAGGAAACGCGAGCCTTCTACAACAAGGCTTCTATAGGAAAGCTAGAACAGCTACGAAGTAGGAAAACCTGGGATTTTCATTGAATTTGGAGCTCCAAATGAGGTACGCTCAAAAGACCTCCTCTATGCATGGTATGTTTGTGCAAGGTGGTGAATTGAACAACATCAAATTGGAAAATCAGAGGAAAAGTCTACCTGCACATTTTAAACATTGAAAAGTCTGCTTGCATATTTTCTGAGTTCTACACAGTTCTTTTTTTCCCTCTGGATTCGAAGTCTATCTTCTTCTTTCTCACCTTCTTCTGAAAAGAGAGATGCAACCATAGGAACTAAACCTGTGTGAAAGAATGAATTTGCAAGACTGTCCACTTTCTGAAAGAGAAAACTGTGTTATTTGTTCTCTGATCTGTAAAAAAAAAAAAAAAATGATCTCTTTTCAAAAACTAAGAAGCAAATTCAAGTTGGAAAAGTTTGAAGAGAGGAAAAATTGCAAGTTGTTGCTGTGAAAAACACGAAAAATTCCAGGAATTGTAACAGGTTCTACAGGAGGGGCAGTGAGTTGTTTTTTTAGAAGAAAATACTGGCTTTTGCAAAAATTTTGGCTTCAGGAGGTAGGTTCCATGCATACCCACTTTGATTATCAATATGTGGAAGGAATGACATCATTTTAAGGAAGTATTAAACCTGGAAAAGAAGAGTAATGGCATTCAAAATTTCTGTCTATTTCTAAAAAAAAAAAGAAAAAAAAAGAAGAAGAAACAAAAAGTTTTATATGTTGCATATTTTTGTAAAAGAAGTGATGCAATTTTAGGGAAGAATTATGCTTGAAGGAGGGAGAGCACACTGAAGAGGGTGAGAAAACTAATGGTGAAGGAACACAGAACATTCAAACACATCAAGGACAGAAAGAGAAAGGAGAAATGGGCTAGATTGCTGAGCCCAAAACAGAGGCACAAACAACGACACAAACACCGAGGGAAAAACGATTGCAGAGTAGAGCAGAGAGGACTGAAAAAGTCCAAATAAGGGAGGGCACAACCAAGGAAACCACACAGAAACTAAAAGGAAAGACACGTCTAGCCAGGTGGACTGAAATAGTTGTCACCGGGCTTTCTACAGGAAGCATGAAAATAGTTTCTACAAGAAGCATGAAAACAGAGTAGCAAAAGGAGAAATCACCTAAGATTTTGGCCAAGGAGGCAGCAGCTATGCTGGCTACCTTAAGCACATCTCCAAAACAAAAAGGGAAGCGAAAATGGAAGCCTTCCATGTACTTTAAGGCAAGAAGGAGCATGCGGATAAAAGCTGGTAGACCCCAGCCACAATCAAAGGAGCCAATTGTCATTAAGGACACAACAACTAAACAAAAGGAGGAGTCTCCTTCAAAGATATCAGTCACCTATGAATGAGGAAGCCAAAAACCTTCACTTGGAGAGAGAGAATTCAGATGATGGACTCAAAGATAGCTCTACAGGAAGTTGAGACAGTTCTACAGGAAGCTGAGAATTCTCTACAGGAAACTCGGGCTAAGCTAAGAGAGAACGAGAAATTGGAGGAAAAGGTGGCCAAACAATCATAGGAAGAAGGAAAGACAAGGAAACATCTGATGAACAGCAAAGAGAGGACAAGTTGTAGGCTGAGGTTGAGGCGCTAACAAAACTACTACAAGAAAAGGAGCACAGACAGTGGGAAGAAGTAGAGAGAAAAGCATGGTTTCATGACCGAGAAGAGGACATCACTTCAGAATCTTGGCATGATAGGGAGGCCACCAGGGCCATCAAAGATGAAGAGATAGATTAGTTGCTCAGAGGATGAGTAACACTTTCAGTAGGGGGTGATGATGAGCCCCAAAAATGGATAACTATATGGGCTCATTCAGCCTCCTAATTCGACTTAATCCACCATTCTCATTAGTTTATTGCATGTTTTTTATTATATTTATTCTAATAAAGTGAATTGGGTTAGTCATTATGCCAACAAGTCTAATGGGTGCTTTGCGTATTTTTTTGGTCAATTTTGAGACAAAATCAAAGGTTTTAATGTGCACTTGGCAGCCAAATTCATGGAAGAACAAGGAGGAGGATTTGTAGAAAGGTGTCCCCTTCATTTATGGGCCCTTACCTCAAATTCTCCACCATCAGCTCGGAGTTCAAGGGCCACCACATCAATTATCACAAGGGCAGCCGAGCAAGCGCTAGTAAAGTTGGTCTTAACTACAAGTTTTGGCAGCCGAGTTCCTAAAGTTTAGGAGGGTTGTTGGGGTCCTCAATTTGTATAAATAAGATGGCTTAGGGCCTCATTTGGTTTGGCAGAAGTTAACTAGTTTGTAGTTTGATTTTAGTCATTTTTTGGGCACTAGGTTAGCTCTGCATTTCAACACATTTTCAAGTTTTTTCTTGTAGACAGTTTTTGGGATGTAACTATTCTTTTGATCAATGAATATGAATCCAGCTTTGCACTAGCTCTAATATTTCTTAGGAGGTTGTAGCTCTTGGGGTTGGGCCCAACCCAAGTGCCCAATACCTTCTTTGTTTATTTTTATGTGTTTTGTTGGATTCTTAGAATAAAATCTGTTATTTAGATTTAAATATTGTTTTGTTCTTTAGGTTGATTTTGATGATTAAAAAGGCTTTTCATGTTCAGATTGATTTGATAGGTTAATAACAGAGAGGATCTTCAGAAAAAGGCTATCAAGCACCTCTGATCTCACCTCTCCCTCAGTGGGACCATGAGCTTAGACCAAGGTGTCCTTGCTGCCACCAAAAACACTGTCTTTGCTTCATCATGCAATTATTAGTGTTAGATTCTCATTTGTAGAAGTTGATACCAGTTGTGATTACATGCTCAAATCCATTCTTGTTTGGTTTCCATAGTTGATTTACGTGATTTGCTGCCAATAAACTGTCATGCATCATGCTTATGGTTTCTAGGTCAAATTAGGTTCAAGTAGTTAGATCTTTGGTTTGCATAGCCTTTGTTGATTAGTTTTGGGAGATAATGTGCAGATTACCTATGATACCTGCTTCATCCTCTAACTCAGATTCTTGCCTCTCATTTGCCACATTTTTTCACTTTTCCCTAATTTCTACATTCTTGTGCATCATTGTTGCCTCCATCCTTGAACAAATCCAATCGCTCCTTAGCCTCATTCACCAGGTCATAGACCCCTTAACATCCTTATCCAACCGCCATTTCCACTTTCCCACCATTGTTCCTCCATCAACCCTGCAAAATCCTCTTTTCGGAACATCTTGTAGAAATTACAAAACATCCTGTAGAACCCCTGTAGACTTCCTCTATAAGCTCACAAAAGTGGTTTCTTGATATCCAAACACTGTGAAACTCTCTAGAAGGGTGCTAGGGACCCCTTAGGCCCTCTTCTAACCTTCCCAACCTCCTGCAAGTAGTTCCTTTCGCTAATCGACCTTTTCACAGTGAAAACGAGTTAAAGAACATGCATAATAATTCCGCCAACTTACTTAAAAATACAAAAAGATGTTTTTTACATATTTTACTGTAGAAGTAGCCTAGTCACGTGCATTTTACCTTCTTATAAGTCAATGGAATCTCTTTCAATAGCTTTCATCCTCTTTCTTGCATCAGTAGGGCTAGCTGGTAAAATTAGGGTTTGTTAGGGTTTGCATTTCCTTTCAGATTTTCAGTTTCTTTCTGCAAGTAGATTAGCCTCCTTTTAGTTAGCTTCCATCCATTAGTTAAAAAGCTTCTTCTCAAATCTCATAGAAGTTGGCTTAAGATCCTAGCAGACTTGTGCCAACTGACCAAGTGACATCCACGACAAGAGCTAGTACTTGTGCATACAGCACCATCGGTTCCAAGTGTGCTACGAACTATCGACTTGATAAAAGTAAAGAAGGGAGTCCTAGGAGTTGCAACATTATTGCTGCAATACTGGAGCCCACCAATCTCCCCTTTTATCCTTTCTGGATTTTCCAAATAGTTAGTAGTTGTAGGAATGTGTCTATCTTGACTATATCTAGTTGTTGATCGTACATGACTAGTTAAGATGATTCTGCTCACAACAATTGACCTTGCATTGCCCATCAATTCTTATAAATAATTTTTTTATGACCAAAAGTTGATCCTTTCCAATGTCTCCATATTTATGAGAATTAGCCAGACCTATATTATCTTCTCCTGATGCTAGAGTATGATCCATCATTGCCCACGCCTGATCAACATCAGATTTAATTGTATAATTTTCCATCTCTAAAACAGGGGCTAAGTTACTTCTCCAAGATTATTCATGAAAGAGAAGTGACCTGCTATTGGGTGTGGGTTGTACAATTGCACCAGTCACATCTATGGCCCCAAATCTATCAAGGGAGGAGCTAGGTGAAAACTGCTAAAGCCTCCTCCTGGTGCAGACCAATTGTCATGTAAATCCTATACATGCTCCGGAAGTATGTACTGACCTGAGAGAGTTTTTGTATGTACAATGGATACTTGGGATGTGGACCCAGATACTTCATTTCTCCTAAGTGAAGCCCTTGTTGCATCTAGAAAATCTAGGAGATGGATTTGGAGTGCTTCATCTCAAATTCCTTCTGTGAATTGTTCTTACATGAGTTGGTCTTATCTATATGAGAGGAGCAGCAAAAGAAGAAGGTGGTGATAAATTGAGCTCTAAGTTTATTCTTTGTGCAACCATACCAACTGGAGAAACTTCCACAAATAATCTGATTCTTAGGCTTCATCCCATTGTCAAAATTAAGCAAAAAATCCTCAACATCTTCATCATGTGTGCTAGACTGTCCAAGCATAGATGTTTAATAGCCTTGACAATACCAATCTCCTTCACAGATAGCCCTTCCAAGGCCAACACAATATGTATGATATTTTGAATCATAGCGATCACACAATAATAAAATATCACCATCCCCAGCCTCATTACAATCTTATCAAACTATATTTACATAGGGATCAAGAAATTCCATCACTTTTTCTTCTGAAGGTTGATATACATGCCAAACATAACCAAATCATATAATAAAATCATCCTTCAAATGCAGAACCAACTACTTAAACTTCAACCCTATGTATGCAAATAAATAATCATGCTTTGCAGGAAAGATAGTAAGATAAAGGAAACAAAATATCTTTAAGAAACAAACACAAGGATTGATAGAATAAGCGGATGAAATAAAATGAACTAGACCTAGGGGAACTCAAATGTATATTTCTTTAAACATGAACCTATAAATTCAAAGAAACTTGATAAATAAAGATTACTGCTGCAAATAGAACATAAACTACTCCAAATAGTTATTGGGAAAATAACTAAATTCTAGCATTCAAACAAGGGCATAAACATGTTGTCAAATGGAAAAGATGAAAGTAGTTAAAAACATTAGGGGCATGTTGCAATCCAATTCCTATCATTGAAATCAAGAAAACTACCATTAGAATCTCAGGCTTGGATCCACTTCTCTATTGAATTTATTCATCTACCTATCTACTCAATCTGTTATAACTGCACCAAATGGTGCAACATGATAAATAAATTGTAACTTCAACATATATTTTCAAACAAAGGCTATCTGTTGGACATTGGAATGAGTGATGAAGGAGCATCCCCAGTCCATTAGTGTTCTTTCATTACCAAAAACATGTTTAAATTCCATCATTTTGTTCATGTTTAATCATCAATTTCTTCTTGTGAGACTTACATGAGCCCACATGGGATCACTCTTAGTTTCGTCGAATCTCACTTTAAACATGACATTTCTAAAAATAGCTAGAAGGAAAGGAAAGATACAGTGTACTTAGTTTATTCACCCATTACACCAAAACCACAATAAAAACAAGAGTTGTTGAGATGACAGATTGCTGATACTGGAGAAATAAGACAAAAACAAAGAGATACCAAATTAACAAAAATACAGCAGGGTGCGATGGGATGGCATCACAGGTCTTGCTGTTTGCATAAACATCTTGCTAAATATGAAACAAAAATCAACTCCAACAATAATTAAGATATTCATTGCAAAGGAGGAGATCATTAAGAAAGAAATTTTAACATATACCAAAAATCACTAGGCTAAAGTGGAAGAATTCATTGAGGAAAACAAATTAAGAGAAGCAGAATAATCTCTTGAGAAGAAGGCACTAACTTCCACAAATGAAATTGACCACAATAATTGGGAAAGACGATCCTTGGAGCAGTTGAGGCATATCACTGAGAAATTGAGGAAGATCACTCCACTAAAAATGAAGGAGATTTTTAAGTAATAATCACTGAGCAGCAATAAGGGCGAATTCCTCGAAAGGAAACTAGCATGGAATATGTGCCTAAACAAGATACGTGCAACCCATTGTTGTGTGAGAAATAGAGTATTCCTTTTCATTCATCCTTTCTTAATCCCGTGCATGAGGATCAATTTCTACTATAGAGTAAATGTAATTGAGTAGCATCATTGTTATTTCATTGATTTAATTGAATGTTATAATACAATTTCAATGATAAAATCCTCATTTGGAATTGTTTGGCTTCTGTTTAGTGATGTACATTAGTTGTGATTGACACCATCCACTGAGATGTGTAGTAAATTTTATTTCTTATCTACCTACAACAGATTAGTATGCATTTGTGTAGGTTTTTCATTTTCCAGCACCCATCGATTAGTATTAAAGCAGGAATAACCTATAGTGAGGCAAATTAAATAAAGGAGGGAGAAAAAATTTAGGCATTTCTTATTTGTAAGGAAAAACCCAGCAGCACTAGGGTTTGTAGTGTTTCTCTGATTTTTGGAATGGTAGGGTTTAAGTTTATTGTATGTCTACTTCTTCTAATTGATCCGTGTTCCTCCATATTGTTTGAATAGAAGCCCCTTATTTTAACTTATAACAATGGTCCACTGCTCACCAGTAGTCTTACTCAGGATGTTCATCTGATTTCGTATGGCAGATTTAGCCCTGCTCAGCATTCCATTGTGGAAGATTTTTTTTAGTGTTTGGAAGAAAGCAAGACCCTAGATCCCTCTTTGTACAGTTGGTGTAAAACCACTCAAAGATACCGTGGTCAATCCAACAAGGCCATCGCCATGGAAAATACAAGGCTAGGAAAGCAGAAGTTGGATCTTGGTTATTCCCTTCGCATATCTCTGAAGTAGAGCCAAATTATAGCTCTGCTGCAAGGGGAAATTTCTTCCAAAGCTCTGCTGGAGAATGGAAATTTCATGTATTTGGTACTCATGTCTGATGATGTTACTGTAGAGGGCTTAGGTATTCTCCATAACCGCAATTGTGCACAATCATGAGGCAAGAAGATCCTTGGATCAGTTAAGGCATATCACTGGGCAAGTGAGGAAGATCACTCCACTGATAATGAAGGAGATTGTTAAGGAGTAAACACTGAGCATCAAGAAGGGTAAACTCTTGGGAAGAGAACTAGCATGGAATGTCCACCTAAACAAGAAACCATGCAACCCATTGTTTTGTGAGAAACACAATATTTCTTTTTTATTTATCCTTTCTTAATCCCATGCATGACGATCGATTTCTACTACAAAGTGAATGTAATTGAGTAGTATCACTATCATTTCACTAATTTACTTGAATGTCATAATACAAGTTTAATGATAAAATCATCAGGTGGAATTGTTTGGCCTTTGTTTAGTGAAATACATTGACTATGATTGACACCATCCATTGAGATGGGTAGTAAATTTTATTTCTTATCTACAGGTTTTACGTTTTCCAACACCCATCAATTGGTATTAAAGCATGAAGAAGCTACAGTGAGGCAAATCCAACAAAGAAGATATTTTTCTCCCTGTTTTGTTGCAAATCCAACAAAGGCGATTTAAGGTAGAGAAGAAGCTCCAGGATGAGAACTCGCAATATGATGTCTAGAAGCCTATTGCGAAAAGAGAAAAAGAATAGTATGTAGAGGAGTGGACATGAATTGTATAAGTATATATCCAAGAAATGAAAACATTACGAAGATGTTGAGCCAGAGGAGTTCTGGGATGGGTGACCTCCTGGGAAGTCCTGGTTACCGGGTGCAAGCCCCGGAAGTGATGATTGATGCTATGTGATTCGTTCTCCACTTTTCACTAGTTTCAATCCCACTTCTTCACCCCTGTGAGCATCACCCGATGCAATGAGTGCTAAGTGAACTATTCAAAAATCATGAGAAATTAGTCAGTTACGACTACCTCTCATGGAAATGGTCATACGTTTGAATGACTTACTTAACGCAGTTGAATCCCAAAAAATGATATCTAATATAATGCACTGCGTAATCCCCCATACTTAAATTCAAGAAGAGTCAAGGGATCTCTACTTGAATGGTTCATGAGGCAGAATACTTGCTAAGGTTTTGCAAATGGGGTAGCAAGCTAAGTGGGCTTGATTGTGGGAAAAACTCCACAGTTAAGCGCTCTTGAGCCAGAGG
>APFE031107039.1:0-51771 GCA_000404065.3 Pinus taeda
CATCTTTCACCTCTTTGAACACCACATCTCGACTGTACACAACCTTCCTTGTTACTGGGTTCCAAAGCTTATAACCCTTTAAACCATCCTTATACCCAATAAAGATGCACTTTCAGATTTACTATCCAACTTGGTTCGTTTCTCCTTTGGAACATGTACATATGCATCACATCCAAATACCCTCAGATGTGAAAGAGAGGGTTTCTTACCAGTCCATACTTCTTGTGGAGTCTTATCCTCCAACGCTGATGAAGGTGACTTATTGACCAAGTAACATGCAATATCCACCGCCTCTGCCCAGAATTCCTGCCCTAACCCGGCACCACTGAGCATGCTTCTTGCCCTTTCCATCAACGTTTTGTTCATTCTTTCTGCAACTCCATTTTGCTGAGGTGTATATGGAGTAGTCTTCTGCCGTGCTATACCACACTTCTTACAGAATTCTTCAAATTCCTTGCTGCAGAATTCTCCACCATTATCTGTCCTCAGCACCTTTATCTTCTTCTCTGTCTGATTTTCCACCAGAGCCTTAAATTCTTTAAACCTGTCAAAGACTTCAGATTTCTTCTTAAGGAAATATATCCATGTATTCCTTGAGAAGTCATCTATAAATGATACATAGTACACAGACTTACCCAGTGATGGAACTTTCACAGGTCCAAACACATCACTGTGCACAAGCTCTAATATTTGTTTCGTCCTCTTACCACCAGAGGGGAAACTCACCCGATTCTGCTTCCCATATACACAATTTTCACAGAAATCAAAATCCAGAGAGCTATTACTCATACCTTCTACCATACCTTTACCATGAAGTATTCGAAGGCCCTTCTCTCCAATATGTCCAAGCCTTTGATGCAATAACATGGTCTTCTCTCCAGAGACCACTAGATTTTCTGCTCCATTTTCAGGAACCATAGAACTATTGCACCCGTCAACAACAGTGCTACCTTGCAGCTTATACAGAGTTCCAATCCGAACTTCCCGCATCAATACCAGTGCTCCTCGAACCATCTTGCAGGTATCCTTCTCGAACACTGTCTTTACACCTGCATCATCCAACTTGCTTATAGAAATCAGATTTCAGGCCAATGCAGGAATATGCAGAACACCCTGAAGGGTTCTAACCGTTCCACCTTGCAACTTCAACTTTACTTTTCCACGACGAATGATTCTAGCCTTCCTATCATCTCCTAAGAAGACATCACCACCATCGTGTTTCTCATAGTCGCAAAACCACTCTCTATGGGGAGTGAAGTGAAAGGATGCACCTGAGTCAATCAACCATGCCTCATGATCTACATGTGTACTTGAAGAAGCCAAGTACACATCCCCACCTTCATTTGAGGTGGTTTTCACCTCCACAGAAGGAGAATCATCAGATCCCTTTCCTTTATCAAGAGCTTTAGATTTACAGTCCCTTCTGAAGTGCCCTTCCTTTCTCCATTTCCAGCACACCACCTTTATAGGTTTTCCTGGAGATTCAGATCTACCTCTAGATTTAGATCTCCCACTCGATGACTTATTTTTGTTTATGTTCTGGGACTGTCCTCGTATAGACAAGGCATCACCATTCTGGTTGTCCATATTTTTCCGTCTCATCTCCTCCGTCAGCAAGGCTGAGACTATTTCATCAAACTGCAAAGCAGTTGCATTGCTACCTATTGCAATAACCAGACTATCCCACGAGTCTGGTAGAGAACACAAAAAACTGATGCACTTATCTTCATCTGAAATTTTAATATCAACAGATAATAACTGACTTACCACAGTACTAAACGCATTCAGATGCTCTGTCACCGAGTCTCCATATTTCATCCTCAGGTTATACAGCTTTTTCCGTAGGAACAGTTATTCACCAGAGACTTAGATTGGTACAAAGTCCCTAAGTTGTCCCATAAAGCCTTCGCCGTAGCTTCCCCTTATACATTCAATAATATTGAATCTGAGACACACAATCGTATTGTGCTCTTTGCCTTCCGATCCAACTTCTTCCATTCTTAATCGGTCACTCCCATTGGTTTAGTACCCGGATCTACCGCGATCCACTGATCTTTATCCACCAACAGATCCTCCATCTTGAGTTTCCACAACTCAAAACTCTGACCATTGAACTTCTCAACCTCTATCTTTCCGCTACTCGCCATCTTCTTTCACCACCAAAATCGATCTCGTAGATCTCCCACTGGACAGGGTCGACCATAGGCCCGAGCGAAACCCCTCAGCAACAAAGGCGTCCCCTTGAAGCCAAAATAGCTCGGATACCAAATGTAGGTTTTAACCCTGTACAGAAATTACCTGCATACGAATTCTAAAACAAAGAAAATAAACAATGTGAGAGCATAACACATAAAACACATATGCACAAAGATTTTTCCCTGGATCCCAAAACCGGGACTACCAGCTTGATTTTTCATTTTGTTCCTTTCAATGTTACAATACATATTTATACATGCCGAAGCATCCGATACCATGGACTGAAAACCATAGGTAGGTTCGCCCAACCTAATATAGGGTCCAAAACAAAATTTCCCGGGGCGCTGCCCCAGACCTCGTAGAGGGGGGCTACCCACCCCCCTCAAACCCCCTATGAGCCCCCCGCTGTGCAATCGGCACAACAAAGGGGGGGCTCCACCCCCCCTCTAACCCCCCGGTTCACTACGTAGGTTAGTCGTGGAAAGAATATAACACAACCGAACATTACTTAGATGTGTTATGATTTATGTATGATTTTTGGATGATTTTGGTTTAAAATCTAATTTGCATACCAAAGGACAACCAAGGATTTAGTTAAATTATCTTTCTATTAAATTATGAATCACAACTAAAAATCATCCTTTTGCATTTCTTGAATTCCAATTTATGATTTGATGCAAGGGTAATGTTGTTGGAGTAAAACTGTGAGGAAGGAAAACTAGGACCTCCTAAGTTAGGAGCCTCTTCTCTTGCTTTCTACACATCACAAACTGATGCACTTTAGTTTCCCTTCTTGAGAACAATACTGTGGGGAAGAACAACGAGGACCTCCTAAGTTAGGAGCCTCTTCCTTTGCTTACTGCATCTTGAATCAGAGACTTTTTAGTTTCTTTAAACTTAGAACTTATTTGTAATATGAATTTCCTTTAACCTTTGAGCATTGTCTTTCGAAATTGACTTGACCTGAAATCCATATACTTTGGGCGTGCTTCCAAGTCTACAAACCTTGATTGACAAGTAAAACACCTGTATTAGTTTACTTAGTAAATTGACCTGACACATGTTACATGAAGGAGAGCCTACAAATATGTCAGAGGATGAGAAGGTTTTTAGGAAGGATTTCTTTGACATGAAAGAGATGGTGAAAGTCCTCTACGAAGAGAGGAACACAAGACCGCAGGGTGAAATCTCCAAGCCTCCAAAAGGAGAAGGTTCTTCAGGAGGAGGAGGTAATGGAAATGGAGGTAAACCTCCCCCATCGCCACCATCATATTCATCTTCAACTTCACAGGCATCTTCAACCTCTTCCACTAATACAACCCTTACTCATACTCATCAACACACCTCAAAATGAATTGGCAAAACACCCCTGTTAAAACTTGATATTAAATTTGAGTTTCCTATGTATAATGGTGAAGTGAATTCATAGAAGCTTGAAAATTGGTTTCATCAGTTGGATGTCTATTGCAAAATTCAAAACCTTAAATATGATGACACAAAGATTAAGCTAGCTTCCTTGAGACTGGAGGGTGCAACACTAGTATGGTGGGAAGCCAAGACACAAGAAGAGATAAAAAAACATGGTAAGATCTCAATTTTTTGGTCTGATTTCATTGCTGCAATTAAAAGATAGTTTTGCCCTCTAGCATATATGCAGAAAGCCATCATGAATTGGCATAACTTTAGACAATTTAAAGGTGAAAATGTGCAAGATTACACCCAAGAATTTAAAAGAAGGTATCTAATGTTAGGTGTAGATTTGCAATCACAAGACATGTTGTTGAAGTATATAGGGGGTTTACATAGATACCTAAGGCATATTATCCTTATGTTCAATCCCACTAGTCTAGATGAGGTTTGTGTGCAAGCCACCCATCTAGAAGCAAGAGGGAAAAATATTCCAGAAGAGGGTAACAAAAAATCCATTTAAGGGTAAAGGAAAAGAAAAGGGTTTCAAAGGGAAAGGAAAGAAAAATGCATGCATTAAGAAGGAAGGAGAGAAAATAACATGCAAACATTTTTCCAAATAGGGTCACGATGAAGCTAATTGTTGGAAGCTTCATCCTGAGATGAAACTAAAGAAATTCAACAACAAGGGAAAACAAAAGATAATTGCAACCACTCAACGAGATTTGGGATCCGATTCAGGTGATGAAACTAAAATTACAACCATGGGTATGAAAGGAAAAGAATCCATTGTTAGCACTAGTACTTCAAATTTACACAATGAAACTCCAAATGAAAAGAAGAGGATATAACTTTTCCACATAAGGGCAATCTCAAAACATAACAAAAATGATACTCTTTTTGATAGTGGCTCTCAAGCCAATCTCATCTCTAAAAACATTGTCAAAAGTTTAAACTTGGAAACCATTCCACATCATAAGCCATATCCATTAGGATGGGTGTTTGACAATGCACAATTGCAAGTAACTAGAAATTGTAGATTGAAATTCACCATTATTGCAAATTTCATAGATGAAGTGGAACTTGATGTTTTGTCATTAGACATATGTGGTATAGTTTTGGGCAACCCATATCTCTATGACAGAAAAGCTATCCTCCATAGACATGAAAAAAAATACCATTTGTTCAAATATGGAGTAGAACACATTGTAAGAGCCCATAACAAGAAACTAAATCTTTCACTTATAAATGCAGGGCAGATGAAAAGACTAGTAAATTCTAGCAAGAATTTTGTGCTTCTAATGATCAAACCCAAGAATGATATTAATGAAGCTTTTCAAGGTTGTGACTCAAGATTGAAATCTGAATTGGTTGATGTTGTTAACCAATATGATGAGATGTTTCAGGAACCGAAAGGATTTCCTCCCAAGAGAGGAATCTGACATGAAATATAGTTGCAATAAGATTGTCCTCTTCCTAACATTGGCATGTACATGATGTCAACGATGGAAAGTGCAGAAATTAAAAAGAAAATTCAAGAGTTGTTGGATAAAGCGATCATTAGGCCAAGTTCTTCGCCATGAGGGTCACCTATTGTTTTGGTGCCAAAGAAGGATGGAACATGGCGCATGTGTGTGAACTTTCGTGCATTGAACAAAATTACGGCAAAGAAATGTTACCCATTACTGAAAATAGATTATTTACTTGATCAATTGAAAGATGAAAAGTATTTTACTAAGTTGGACTTAAGGAGTGGCTACCATCAAATTAGAATTGTTGAAGGAGACATTTGGAAGAAAACATTCAAGACAAAACAAGGTTTGTTTGAATGGCTAGTTATGCCTTTTGGTTTATGTAATTCTCCAGCTACCTTCATGCGTGTGACGAAAGATGTGTTGAGGCCATTTCTTAATGTGTTTATTATAGTCTACTTAGATGACATCTTAATTTTCAGTAAATCTCGTGATGAAAATGTCATGCATGTGAGAAAAGTACTTGGTGTCTTAAAGAAAGAACAATTGTATTTAAAGATGTCAAAGTGTGAGTTTGGAAAAAATTCTTTAGTTTACTTGGGTCATATTGTTGGAGGAGGTGAGTTGAAAATAGATTCCTCCAAGGTTGATGTCATTTTGAATTGGCCAAGACCCAAGATAGACTAAGGTAATAATTTTTTTGGGAGCAGGCCAATATTGGAGGAAATTCATTGTTAACTTTTCTTCTATAGCAGCTCCTTTGCATGCATTGACTAGTGTGAAAAAGGTTTTTTAGTGGGGCGGAAAACAAGAAAAGGCCTTTGATGCATTGAAGGAAAAGATCAGTTCAACCCCAGTACTTGCACTTCTAGACTTGAGACAGTCATTTGAGATCCAGACTGATGCTAGTGACTACGCCATGGGTGCAGTCCTCATGCAACATGGTAAGCCCATCTATTTTCATTCGGAAACTTTCAATGGTGCAACGATTAATTATCCTACACATGACAAGGAATTGTATGCATTGGTGCAAAGTGTGAAAAAGTGGAAACACTACTTGATGGGTAAGGAAACAATCATTCACACTGATCATCAACCATTGCAATACTTGCAATCTCACTCTAAGTTGCAACAATCAAGGCACTTCCGATGGATGGGTTTTCTTCATCAATTCCACTTAATGATAAGGTGTAAGAAAGTTATCTACAAAAAAGTTGTTGATAGGATTTCTAGGCCTATTATTAGTGCAACTACTTTACTCAAGAATAGTTTTGTTTTACATGAAAGTTATATTGAGAAGTATGCATTAGACAATGACTTTCAAGATGTTTATGAAAGGTTGAGTCAAGGTAACCAAGTAGAGAAATTGGATTATCATTTGCATGATAACTTGTTGTACCATCTTGGTAAGCTTTGTATTCCATAGGGAGAAAGAATCAACATCATAAGAGAGGCACACACTTCTCTTATTGATGTTCATTTCAATGTAAGTAAGACGGTGGCACATCTACAGATGTATTGTTGTTGGCCTCGTATGCTTGAAAGTGTGTCATGTTTTATTGAAGGATGTTCATTATGTGGAGTCAGTATGCCTAGCAATAGGAAGTTAGGATTGTACACACCACTTCCAGTACCTTCATGACCATGGGAGAGTGTTTCTATGGATTTTGTAGGAGGTCTTCCATTGTCAATTAGAGGTTATGATTATTTGTATGTAGTTGTGGATAGGTTCAATAAAATGTGTATTTTGATGCCATGTAAAAAGAAAATTACAGTTGAACAAACTACTAAGTTTTTTTTTTTTTTTTTTAGAATGTATGGGTGCATTTTGGATTGCCCACATCCATTGTTAGTGATTAAGATTCTTGCTTTGTTGGGAACTTTTGGTCAAGCTTGTGGGGATTCATGGACACCAAATTGAAAAAGAGTACAACATTTCATTTGCAAACAAATGGTCAAACAGAGATGGTGAAGAGGATCGTGTTGCATATTCTTCGTGAGTATTGCAACAAGCATCCTAAGTTGTGGGATGAACAATTGAACTACATTCAACATGCTTACAACCGGACCAAGCACTCTTCAACTCAAATGTCGCCATTTGAAGCATGTTTGGGATACTTGCCTGAGTCTCCTTTGGATTTCATTTTTGGAAAGGATGTTTCTATTGGTGGTCATAATGACATAGACAAAGCAAGAAGGTTCATTGAACAAATCCAATTGGTACACCAAAGAGTTCAAGAACAGTTGGAAAAGAGCCGAGGCAAGTACAAGTCAAGGCACGATAAGCATTGGGTAGATCACACGTTCCTAGTCGGTGATGAAGTTTGGCTTCACATTAGCAAAGAGAGGCTCCAAGGAGAAGGTAAAAAGCTGAAACCAATTTGATATGATCCATTCAGAATTCTGGAAAAGATTGGTGACAATACCTTCAGGTTGGATTTTCCTTCATATATGCAAATTTATGTTATTGTTAATGTGGAAAATTTAACGTTGTATGAGTCTCCTTGGTTGAATATCAAGGAGAGAATGTTCGAATTTCGTCCATTTAAGGTTTCTCTCCTTAATACCTTGATGAACTACAACAAGACACCATTTTTGACAGAAGAACAAGGTCTTTAAAATGAGGGAATGTGGATTACCTTCGTGTGGTGCTCAAAGAAACAAATCCTTCCAAAGCCAAATGGATTGAGATTAGAAAGGTGAGGGAACTGTACCATCACCTGCTGAACAATTGAAAGTGATATTTTGGGGTCCAAAAGATTCCAGTGGGGAGGAATGATCATGTGCTCAAAAATTTGCTTAAAATTCAAAGTTGTCGGATTGATGTGGAACTTAAATGACCACGTAGTTCTCTTCATCCTGAATCCGATGCAACTCATTTCACACAAAACGAACTTCGTATGCTCCCAAAAACATGTTCTGTTCGTTTTCCCAAACATGCGAATTTAAAAAAAAAAAAGCAGGCAGCTTAGTCAGCAGTCCATATTGCTGACGTGGCACCGAATGGGCATGCCTACGTGGCAGGGTGACTTTGCATATGACTATTTTCCTCCAGCGAATTAGATGGTGCCAAGTGGCATGATTTCACTGGTGCTGATTTGGGCGATTTTCATTGGTCGGTTGGTGGCCAACTATAAGCTGCCAGGTTCCCCAGCCACGGGCTGCCACGTGGCAGCCCGAGGGCCACCAAAAATCTTGTTAAGGGCCAAATGGACTGGGTAGGGGTCGAACACTAGACCTCTGTCCAACAAACCTTGCCAATTACCAACGTGCCACTATATTGCTTGTTATATATTGATATGCAGATTATATTTAAACTCTAAGGTTTGCGCCATTCAGAAAAGGGGCCATCCACGAGGGCTAGCCCCTAGGTGTGTGCTACCCAACGAAACCGCGGGCAGAGCAGAGTGGGGGCCTGGATGGCGGGGGCGAGCTATTGTCCTTAGCCTTGGGCATGTGGCCCCCATATGTCCGAATTTTCGAAAAATAGGCCGCATTGGGCATTTAATCCATTTGACAAATTTTCCCAGAATTTGGCGGAATCGGTGCCCAGTTAGCATAAATTGGGGAAAATTTGTAGGATGGTGCCGGATTTTCGGGAAATTATAGAGCGAATAGTGCAATAGCTAGGGGAAGCCATAACTTCTTCAGTTTTTTACCAATTTAGGAGCAGGAAGAGGCTAGACAACCATTTTTGGGCATTCTGGAGCCATTGGAGCAGGTTTCGGAGCTGTTTGAGCATTGTAAACTAATGTATTCACAATTTTGAGCATAATAGAGAGGGCCAAGCCATTGGAAGCTGGACTAAGGAGACATAACCTAGGCGGGGTGAATTCCTTCATCATGTGCTGTTGTGATACTGTTTTGGTGATGTTCTTGTCTATTGTATGTTGTTGTTTAGTCATTTGTTTATGTTAATTTGTACATGAAATTTACATAAAAACACTCAAAAACTCATGATAAAACTTGCAATTAACCTCATGAATCTTTAAGCACTTTTACATATTCTGAAGAGGAATTTAGCACAACAAAACTAATGTTCCCTTTCAGATCACACACACCCCATTACGAAATAATAATAATAATAAAGAAATAATAACTAATGCAAAAATGAAATGACACATCTTAACAAAAGGACATGACTATCAACCATTCTGACTAGTCAATGACATAAATACTCCATTACATGGCTTTGTAATCATATATCATCCATTCATTTTTTTATTTGTTATTTTATATTGGGTCGTTTATGTATTGCTTTTATATGTCCTTACGTTTGATGTTTCCATGGTAAATGTAATTTTTTATTTCATTGGTATCATAGTCAATTTTCTAATATTGGCCCTTAGCCACAAACTTTTATTAGGCCTTGTCTTATCTAACCTTCGGCTACCTCCATTTGACAAAGTTTCTCTAAATGTTTGGCACTTAACTGTGATTAGCCCTTGGCCACTTACAATTTAAAACCATCAATGAAGGAAAAAAATCAATGTTGTGCAAATGCAAAGAAAAAATCTTTCCATTGTAAAATTGGAAAACAAATTTATAAAATTTATTGAAAAAAATAGTAGATTTGAAGGAATTTTTGAAATAAATTTATGAACCATTTTTTCCTAAGAAAAACAACATAGTTCTTATCAAATAAAAGATGCTATGTGTAATCAAAATAATCCCACTGTGATTGTGTTTCAACCTTATTGTTAGACATCTAAATATTTGAAAAAATCATCACATAGCACATAGTCCACTAATAAAGACATCGTTAAGAAAATTTGATAAAAGAAAAATCTACCACTTAAAAAACATATTGAAAGATTGTTTACCTTGTACCGAAAACACTTCCATCATCACAAGATGATTTAGTTATAATAAGGAACAATGACCTATAACCTTAACCTTAATTATGGGTACTGCCACTAAAACAACTAAGATAAAATTAGAAGTCAAAATACTCAAACCTAAGAACTTTGATATTATATAGGTGGAATCTCTTGAATGATTTCCAACTTAACCATCATTTAGCCATCAAATAATATATGAAGGGTAATCCATGAGGGTACTCTACATGGCATGAAGCCACCATCAATTAAAGATACATATTCTTTTAAATCCTTGATCATAGTTGTTGCCTCAATAAAATTTCACATCAGATTCATCCATCAACGAATTGTTTAACCTTCAAAATAAGTGAGAATTTGGTGTCAAAATTACCATGAGAATATAAAGGTGCCACCGCTTAACTTTAAGTGACAACTCTTACATAATTTTATTTAGCTAAAATTAATAAGTGACAACTCTTACATAATTTTATTTAGCTAGAATTAATTTTTATCCATTTCCCGTTAAAATATTCAAAATCTACATGGGAAAAGGTTAAAACAATCAAAATGGTGTTCTTTTAAGAATAACAAAAATATGCGCGTGTAGGTTAACGTGCATTAAAGAAGTTTTAAAATATAATTTTTTTTTTATAAAAGGATTCCAAGTTTTTAAGGGTTGTAAAGGTAATCTTTAAGTTTTCATTTAAAAGTATAAATAATAAAAATAATAATAAAATAATAACCAAAACAGTAAGGGTTTGATTTATTAAAAGAGAAATAAAAGTTTTGTTGTAAAATTAGAGGGAAAAAATGAGTATTCATCTTTGTTTATGTTAAAAGGAAAGTTATTATTCAACATTAAGTTTGTAAAATTATTTTAACATATTTTTTATAATAATTTTAAGAATTAAGAAAGGAAAAAAAAGTGATTAGTATTTATCATTAAGTTTGTAAAATTTTTTTAACATTATTTTTTAATAATTAATTTTAAAGAGATATTTAGAAAGGAAAAAAAGTGATTAGCATTTAATCTTTGTTATATGAAAAAGAAAGTTACATAACATTAAGTTGGTGAACTAAATATTAATTTTGGATTTAAATATTAATTAAAAACAAAAATATTTTTGATAATAAAAATATGAAATTAAGGCACTGCCACTAACCATTGGTGATTGTAAATTTATATCCCAATTCAATGTTACAACTATGTATAGAGAAGGTGTTGACATAATTATAGGTTCACCATGAATATAAACTTTGAGAACTTTCATCTTAAACAACAATAAGAAATTTTTGTCACTCCTATATGAATAAGAAGATAACATTGTAAGATATTACAATGAAATCAGATTCAATAACTCTCTTATTATAATACTTTAAATATGCATTAGAGATAGTCCTTCAAGATAATCAAAATTCAATACAAAACATGTAAAACAAATTTGAGAATATCATTGTTGATAAAGATGAAGAAAATTTAGGGAACCTTAGTTAGAGGTTGCTTGAACAAAGCAAAATGTTAAAATATGAGAAACTAGAGAATGAATACCTTACAAATAAAAAAGAAAAGTCAGAAAATAATGATGAATTTTAATAATTGAGGGATGATAATAAAAAATTTCTTATACGAATTAAGAAACTAAAGAATGATAAGAAGTTTCTATATAACAAGTTAGAGCAACTTACCAAGAAAGAAAAATCTATTAATAAAGAAACTATGACAAAACCTATAAAACTGGAGAAATAACTAAATGTAAAATTCTAATTCATGGAAAAAGGAACTAATATTGATCCAATCAATATCACAACGTAGAAAGATGCAAATCCAATTGAAGTAAGGATATTTTTAGATGTAAAAAAAATGGAAAATCTAGGTATCTTTACCATTAATTCTTTAAGAATCAACAAAGCAACACAAATGTCAGAGAAGAATTACTTTCAAAAGTGAAACAAGAAAGCACTACAAATATGGTAAGTGAATTTCATGTTACAAGGATACCTTATCAACGTCCTAATCATCAGAGGTAACACCTAATGATTTAGTATATCAACATTGTTTTGAACAAAAACAATTGACTTATATCCCAAAGAATATTGGTTCCAATACAATTCAGCCTCAAATTATAAGTCATCTTGGGAATCACAATACAATAGGTTCTTTCCAAGAAACTTATAAATGTACAATCCATAGAGATAAAAACATGATGGCTAGACCTTCTTACAGTTTTACAATTATATTCAAAACTTAGAAAATCATGATCAAAAGAAAATGTTTCTGGAGAAACTTAGAAAATCATGTCATCTCATGTCCTCAACCATTATCAACTCAAGAATGAACAATCATGGGAAGGCAACACTAGCTAGAACTAGGCACGCCTTTTGATGTTTTGATGACAAATCATCTTCAAAGTGATAGCCAATGTAATAAACACAACTATATAACAATTATAATTAATAACTAATAATTATTACAATAAATGAAATGACAAATCCTAACTAAAAGAATGGGCTAATCACAAGACATGACTTATCAATCATTATCACTGGTCAAAGCTATAAGTAAATTGTCACATGGCTTTATAAGCATATATCTTTCCTTCATATTTTTATTCATTATTTCATATTTGGTTCCTTATGGATTTCTATTGTATGTCCTTATGTTGGATTTTTTAATGGCAAATGAACATTGTTCATTGTACTATGAATTTCCCAAGAAAGAATGGAGATATTTTCATCCATAATGCAATGGTGAACATTGAGTTTTTTAAGCATAAACTTTGTGTTGTCTAAATATAGAGTGTTGATGGATCTAATGGAATACAAGGCTTTTCATTAAGAAGGGTAAGTTTGAAGGACCTCTAATGTTGACATAAGAGGACACTAAGCCAAGTCATCGACATTGTTATAATTATGGGCAACCTTTGAGTGTGGTTTGTATTTGGGTCCTACATAAAGGCAATTTGGGCATAGGTGGTGTAGAGTCAACATTGAATCAAGGAATATCCAAGGGGCAACTAAAAGAAAACTAAGTGTTATCCTTACTATTAGATTAAAGCTTGGATATTCCATATGTGTGAGTGTGTGCTTGAAGGTTTATGCCATTGAAGTTCAAGCATATGTGTTTGGATGAAGGGTCTCTAGGTTGATATAAAGTGGATGATGACGAAGACACGTGGGCATCCACATCATGTGTCATGAAATGTTGCAAGGGGAAAGTCTTTGGAAATGTTGGAAGTAGGGGAGGATTAAGGTTCCCTTATAGGGGGCAGAGATTCTTAAGGGGGGATTGTTATTGTGGTTAGCTTGGAAGACCTCTTAAGCATTGAACTTTAGGAATTTTAGGATGATGATAGGTGGTAAAACAAAGATAGACCTTGGGAAAATGAGTTGGAGAAGAACTTGTAACGACCATAACTTTCACATTTGAGATCCATTAAAGACATAATAACTCATTGGAAAGATCTCAATGAGAAAAACATTTTTTGATCACAAATTAAACCAATAATTATTATTTATTAGTGGAGGGAAAAAATGTTATTTAATAAATTATTCTTATTTATATATGAAATAATAAATAAAAAAATATGATAATTGATATATTTAAATAATTTAAAAATTAATTAATATTGTTAAATATTTGAAAATATATTAACTATTATCTATAAATGTAGATTAATCCATCATCATTTAAAAAAACCATACCATCAAACTATGTCTCCATTATTAATAACTTATAAAATAGTAAGGTTATTCTAAAATCAAATATCTGAATCTTAAGTCATTAATCTGTATCCTTCGGACCTAAATACTTTATATAAATTTATTGAATAAATTGCATTAAATTTTATTAATAAATTTACTAAAAATGTTGTTCACAAATGTGAGAGTATTTTTGGAATTTTAAATAATCATTCCATAAAAATATATTTTCTCATAAAACATAAAAGCTTACCATATAAGCCTAAAATGTTGATAGCAACACTAATCCTCAAATAAAATGCATAAAATATTGATAGCAACACTAATCCTCAAATAAAATGCATAAAATATTGATAGCAACACTAATCCTCAAATAAAATCAACAATTTTCCTGATTTTGAATACGGTCTTACTACAGAAATAAATACCCTGATAGTATCAATGTAAGAGCCGCTATGGCAGTCATCATGATCAAAGCTGCTCTGGGACAGCCCAAGTCCATGGAGGACAAAACAGCATCTACAACTCAAACATTCTATAAGGGATAGATTCTTCCACTCCTTCTGTCGACACCTTGATCCAGAGAGATCCAGGCCGCTTTGCAAGCTTGCTAAAAGGAGTCAGCTGTTTGATTGAAATATCGGAGATCTGAAAAAGAATCGAGGAAAAAGTATGCTTAAATTACATCCTTCTCTGAAGTTTAATATTTCTCTGCTCTTTGGAATCTTACATCCAGTGCATCACAGGTCTAGAATCCCCAAAGATGTGTAGGTTTTTTTATATTCCTTTTGCAACACTTATGGGGATGATGGCAACCTTCACTTCCACAAAAATTGTTGATAACAGCACCTAAACCACATTCAAAAGAGATGTGATTTGAAGCCTAGATGATCAGGATCCCTCCTGCTTCATTTTGACTGGTATCCCTGTTTGCTAGCCCATCCACGGAGCCATGGGGCCTATGGGATAAAATTGCAGGGTCTGGTCGCTTCATAAAATTCAAACTATGATAGAATTTAGGTTTTCATAGCTCGGAGATTGTCCACAGTGATTTTGGATTTCAGCTGTTGAATTTTAAACTGGATCAAATCCAAAATCAGTATGGATGATTATTATCATATTACAAGGTGTTCTGTCTTAAAAAAAAACAGCATGAATAGGATTGGCATTATCCTGAAATTAACATAATATACAAAATAGGTATAATATATGATATTGAAATATAATTGTATATCCTGAAATTAACATAATATACAAAACAGATATAATATATGATATTGAAATATAATTTTATAATATAGACAATACTTATAAGTTATCACATGCAAAATTCAGCAGCTAAAGATACATTACTTGATACAGAGACACTCCATTTTCCCAGTGTAGTGACATGAAAGTGCCCTTTTGCTTTGCCCAGTCTTCAACCTTTTTCACCATCTTAGTAAAGATTCCATGATATATCTCGCACAAAAGAAATTCCTTACCATGATTGACTTGGTTCTAACTTATTATTCTGTCATCTCTATCAATGTAGTAAAGCTTTTTCTCATATCCTTTCTTTGAAGATATTGTTTATTTGGGCAGGTAAGTTGTCTATCAGAATTAGGCCTATATTCCTTTGTAGTAAGCATTCCTACTTACCATCCAACTACAGGCCAATGGACATATTTTTCATATCCTCCATAAGAAACCTTTCAAATCAGATATTACTAACTTGACAAAAACTAAAAAAATAGTTAGTTTCCAGGATCAGAAGCTGTGTACGACAAGTCCTAGCTTTAGATAGGATTTGATGCCCCCATGAATGCACTATTTCAACACAACAATGATACAGATACCCAACAGCAGAGGATAAGAAATTCAAATATATTAAAGAATTACTGAGCTTCCCATGGTTAACTTCACTGCTAACAATAGCTGCAGGCTTTGCTTATGACGTCTGGCTTCAAAAAGTAAGAACAAGAAAAGTTAACATGAACAGAAAGCCTGTCGTTTGTTGACTGGAAGAGAAATTACTGTCGGAATTATTTCAACTGGCATGATTACATGACGAAAGTATTCTCAAAGCATGGCCCTCCTGCCATTCATCATTCCTATTTTGCCTGTCTGTAGGCAGAGGACTAAGGGGGATCAGAAACATAGCTATTTACAAAAGGAAATGGAAAACTGGAAGGACTACAAAACCCAAAACAACATTTGATACAAGGCTGATATTTCTAAATGATGCAAAGAAGAAAGTTCTAAATAGACTGAAGTCATTGCATATTGAACTGATGTATTTGGATTTGGTAGAGAGCCGCATATATTATGAAAACACAATAACAATACCTTGGCATTGGCTAAGCGAGCTGTCCCTCGACTCTGGAATGAAGAATCACTCGGTCTTTTAAAGACTTTAACTACATATAATCATGGGTCACCAATACCAGGTACTTAAAATCACCATTATTGACTTAACAACCTTGATTCTTTTACGTTTACCTAACACATTACTAATTTAATTTACTAAATTAACAGGTCCCATTGGATTTGAAAGAGAGCTACATATGTTAATTAGTCTGTTTTGAAATATTTAGTAGACAATTTAGTTTTCTTGATCGAGAATTTTAAGGAAACAGTTGGATTTCTGTGTTGGGCATTTTCTAGGAGTCTGTACTCTGTACAGAAAACAGAGACGAAAAGAGTCTTTTCCGATTTGCCTATTGAAGCCGTGATGACTTTCCTTGCTGTATATTCCTCAATGAGTTTTCGAGTCACAGTTGCTGGCAGCATTAACATTATTAGCAATCTATATGATGCCCATTAATTTTCAGAACAGAAATTTTGGGCATATGCATGACGCAAACAAGAATTTTTCCAGAAGATGTTAGGATAAACGAAGCTCATCCATTTCACTTCCGAGCAATGGCTATACCATCGGAACATGGATTATGTTTACTTGATAATGCGTCAGGTTGAAAAATCCTTTAATATTCAGATCCATCAGAATATCAATTGGCACCAACAAATACCAACATGCATGTTATAAATTATTGACAACTCCAATACATTACACGGTTACCTGTACAAGATTCTCAATATATAACAATCATATGCGTGCACATTTAATGAGAGCTACTGTGCACAAGTGCAAAGGTTTCCAGTCGGAATAGAGCTGTAAGACAACCTTGAAAGAAAAACTTGAAGCTCATCAGTGTAACAAGCTCTAAAGAAACAATGGATGGATGTAATAAGCGAAACTTTGCAAGAAATGTAAATGAAAAAGTTCCATTATGTACACCCGAAACAAAAGGGAGTAAGAGCAGAAGAACAAAAAGGCCCATCAATAGCCCTCCCCCGTCATCTACAGATAGTGACTAGAGATAACATTTCCTTTCTCCCTCAGAGTTACGGAGCATTTCAGCAAGCGGCGTCCAAATACATACAAGAAATAATTATGCAGCAACTTTGGAAAACTCATATATCATGATTTCAACGCTATGGTGGAACTCAACAGAGATGAGGATTTGAATTATGGTCTAGTACCTCTCTTCCATGGTTGCATAACAGAGTCACAGTACTTGGATGGCAACGCCTGAGATCTAGTTCTCTTCGAGCAGCGCAACTGAGGAATCGTCATTTGATCTTCATCATCCCCATTACCTATAACCCGTTTTTCACTGTGCTCTGTGAACACAGGAGTAGCCAAGATGGGGATGTTATCAGCTGTCAAGAGAGGCTTTGAATTGGCAGCACCCAGATTCCCTTGTAAATTATGAAGCATAACCGGATCACCAGGCTCAGGACAGCTAAAAGCACTTTTGGCTCTTCTGAGTACTCTCCTCTGCAAGAAAGATACGCCAGTGGGAGTGAAGACTGCCTTTCTAATCTCTTTCTCTCCTCTGATATTCTCAAGGAGACCAGCCTGCTCATTCTCCAGAACCAGAACGGAAACTTCAGCCAAAAGATGAAGTTCTCGAAAGAGGATTTCAGATTTGGCCTCCAGATTTTCATTTTCGAGATGGCTCTCGCCAGTCTCAGAAATAAAGCTTCGATTCCTCCTGGGTTTTTTGCTAGCAGGTGGATGGTAGGGCCGCTTAATGTAACTAGAACTGGTTTCAGACCCAGCGACTGTCCTCAAATTCCTGATTTCTCCATTCATACTCCACGACTGCAACTGCATATTATCTGCAACCACCTTTGAAATTGAACAAGACGAAGAGGCCTCCATCGAGGCTTCCCTGTTCCAGGCTGTATGTTGATCCGAGCTGCCTTTCATCCCCTCATCAGATAATAAACCGCTCTGCTTGAGAGCTGTCTTTTGTCCCCTTCTTTTCCCTCTCAATCTGGATGTTTGCTTCTTCTGATAAGAAATCAGATCTTCGTCTAAAATTTCACCCGTGAAACCCATAGGCGGGTGCAAGAACTGACAACCGGGGCCTGAAGCACCGTGTGGATGATCTGACGTTGTATCTGAATTCGTCCCAGATGAAGATATATGATCTACTATTACTGAGATCGGGGACTTCGATGAATCCCCATTCTTCAAGTAATCAATTTCAGGAATTGAATTGTGAACTGGATCCATGCGTTGCTTTCCCTTGCGAATGTTTGAAGGGGGCACATGATCTACAAGAGTGCCGATTTTAGCAACTGAATAAAAACAATCTGCCTGAAATTTGCTCGTTGGGAAATCCTTCTTGCGAGCTCTGCACCAATGCCAAATATTATTAGAATCCTCCATTGGTTCCACTGAGGCAACACAAACTCAGACTTCCTTGATGATGAGCCCTCAAATAGGCTCAGATTGCATTAACTGAGAACAGATCAACAGCAGACCACCTTACGCGGAAAACTAAATGAATCGGAGCTCTGTAGCAAGCCCAACTAAGAGATTAGGCACAGGAAATCCCGATATAATCAAGAAGCCACCAAATGCTTGAGACCGAGACTTTGTTTTTATTCCTTGTCAGATCAAAGCAGCGGGACGAACCCAAATCGCCAAACTGGCTATAAACAACATTTAACCAAAAGGGCAACAAATTCGTTGATCAAGCCGTTAATGGCACAACAAAATTCAGTGATCGAAACACTGAAATGTGCACCCAATTACACAACAATACGGTAAGCTTACCAAAGACCAGGTGAGAGTAGGGAAATGGCTTCACCTGAAACAAAGATTGAGCGCTAAATCGCCAGAGGTGGGAATGAAAGGGACGAACAGACTACCCACAACAGCATTGGCATAACAGCTGAGCCAACAACAATGGGGAGAAGACAATCTCAGAATTGCAAAGAGAAACGAGAGCGCAAAGAGATTTTGATGCCAGAGCGCTCCTATGCATCAAACTGCGAAACGTAATCGAGATTTGTCTCAGATGGTCCTCGAGGACTAACTATATTGCCTATATATGATTGGACTAACTATATTGCCTATATATGATTTTGTTTATCTTGACGCTCACTGCAAAAATGCTAAAGTGCATGGAGCTTAACCATTTTTGCATTCCCAACATAGGGTCCTTTACTTATCCTCTATATACAACCATCTAGGATAAACAAACTTTATTTTACTAGTATCCTTTACATCTTTATGCAGCGTACAAACACAATCACATTGGGCTTTGTTGGCTCTCCATTCCATATAATAGAAATCCATCCCCATGAATTGATCTCTTGATGTTAGGCATGTAGTTTTAAGTGTAGGCTTTCTAGTTCATTATATCCATTTCAATCTTCCCTGTTTGGGGTCATTTCCTTGTTTGGTTCTTAAAAAAAATTATAGTTATCATATATATTGTAAAAGGGATTTTCAAGGGGGCATTGCTTTGCATTGACTTTTATTGTTTTAATTTTCTGGTTTGGTTTAAAATTTTTAAAAGGAATGCGTAAGGGGTATTATCATTAATTTTTTTGCTCCAAACAATGATCTTGCTTTGCAAAACTTTTATTTAATATTTATTCTTTTAAACTTTTTAGAATTAATGAGATTCCATTTCATATTTGAAGAACACATTTTATGTCTTTGCCTCCACATCCCTTGATTGTTGGAGGTTCACTTAGGTGTTCATGTTACACAATCTTCATGAATTTTGAGACTTCAAACATTTCTTCTTAGAGGCATGGCAACACTCTTTAACTAATTATCCATACAACAAGAAGAAAATCACCAGTAAACTAGGAACTAGGATAGTTGAAACAACATTAAATAATCACATTGTTTTCTTTGTTAATGTCATTCAAGTTTCTAGCAACATGCATTGAAATGATATCGTTGAAATTGCCATTGAGTTCATTGACAATCAATGTGAAAAGTTTTGCATAAATGAGTTAAAATAACCTTATAATTATTATCCATTATGTCTATAGTTATCATTGAATACCCAACATATTCATGATGATATGATGTTTAATGTCCACTAAGACCAATAAGGTTTATCAGAGAAATAAAGAGAAGCATACTACATATTCTTTAAAATGTCATTTCTATATTTGAGCATGGTATAAATGAAACTACCAATATCATTATGGTTTTCATAGGTAAGAAGGCCTTTGAAGAGTAGTTAAGTTCTGGAACTAGATAAAGTTATGCCTTATATTATTAAAGCCCTAAAAAGTTAAATGAAACTACCAATATCATTATGGTTTTCATAGGTAAGAAGGCCTTTGAAGAGTAGTTAAGTTCTGGAACTAGATAAAGTTATGCCTTATATTATTAAAGGCCTAAAAAGTTAAAAGGAAATTATGATTATCCTCAATCTTCTTTGCATTACAAATGTTACAAATTTGTTCATTCCAAGGTGTTTATGTGTTAGTCCATAATAGATTTCACTCTAAAGGTCATAAGCACTGGTCTTTTTTGGTAATATTCATTTTGTTTTTTTTGTTGTATCCCAGAGGAACCCAACAACCCACCTAATATGTAACTACTAGTAAACCTCTAGGGGTCTACGACCTATCCTCCTCTCTGTAAACCGAGCCACAACTGGGGGGATTTGTGTAACAACCTCGGATTAAAAGTTGATGTAATAAAGTTAATAAAGAAAAAATAAGACCAAGGTCATAAACACTTATTCCAAGTTGAATGTTGGGCAAATCATCTTAGTGGGCATCACTTCTTGTTTATTATGGCTAAGGGGAAATTGACAAAGGCATTGGCAAAGGCTTTAAAAAGGAAAAAAGGTATTATTGGTATTTTTTTATGAAAATAAAGGAAAATAGGAGAAAATGAAGGTGAAAGGTCACATGTGGCATGTGAGGAGGAAATTGAAGGAAAATAGAGGAAACATGAAGAAATTAGAGGCATCAATAATAAAAAGACATCAGAACATCAGTTTGGGGCCTTTTGTCAGTTTAGTTTTGGAAATAGTATCAGATAAGAGAAGAGCAACAAGAAAAGCAAATAAGCAAAGGAAGGACAAAGAAAGCAAATGAAGGCAGAGGAAGTCAAAGGAAAGAAAAGAAAGCAAGGATCAAGCAAGGAAATGTTGGATCAAGTGGCTTTAGCGAGAATACATGCAAGTAACAGGTTGCATGTATGATTTCATAGCTGGTTTTGGCATGCATGGTATATGCATGCGTGTATTTGGTTCATTATTGTCATTGACACATGTTTTGTTGAGTTTCGACAATGGTTTTAGCCTTACCTTGCCATTTTCAAATAGTCATGGTGTGATGGGATTCATTCTTGGTTGAGATTTGGATTGCCGGAAGGTTTTGGATCTGGGTGAAGTGGTCTTAGGAAAATCCCAAGGGTTGGGGGCGGAGATGGTTTTCTGTGAGAAGCCCTCAACAGGTGGGTGGAGACTGGAAAATTCCTAAAGGGATGGTGAAGGAATTTTGAGGCATCCAAGCTCAGTTTGGTTTTTGTGATCTTAGGACTGGTTTAGGTGAGACCAAGATAGTGTGAAGGTGGAGGTGGTTTAACCTATGGATTCCCTTGGTTGTTTATGGATTGGTTTATCCCATGAGATCCCACATTCATGCTTGGAATATGGCACAAGGGTGATTGGATAAAAGAAAGATTTGGTCCAACCCAATCTATGGTTTGGTGGTACATGGAAGTCCTTGACTTGGTTGGCTTTTCATATGTCAATAAGAGCTAAATTTCTCTTGTATTTCATGAGTAAAGGTACGTGTTATTATGTGGCTTTAATGGTTGTTCTATCATTGTTAGTTATCTGGTTATATGTTGGTTATAAACATGGTTTTATGACAGATCCAAGTTAAGGCTCTTATCATGTTTGATTAATGAATGAATGGTTAATGAATGCATGACCTAATAGATGTTATTGTAGCTATTGTGAGAGGGCATTAGTCCTTCTTGGTAAACCTTAGATAAGTTTGAGATCATTATGTTTATATATGCATTCATGACCTGTAGATCTTATGTTCTCAATGTGTTTGACAAAATGACTATCATGGTTAGACTGGGTTAGGTCAAGTCCTTGATTAAGTTTTGTGCTAGAGGTTTTGTCTATGTGTTATTTATCATTTATGGGAGTTTCATTAAGTTATGGGAAGAGTTTTGGATCCTAGCCCTAAAAAGTGGTTCAGATCTCGGAGTCACTGCAATAGAACTGAGTCCAAAAGATTGTAGTCGCTGGGAAGAAAGCCTGTGGGAGTGATTGAAGGGTTCCAATTGCATGGAGGCCTTGCCATGGGAGCGACTGAGGCTCTAGGTAAGTGAAAAGAAAGTTAACTAAGGGGTTGGGCACCTGGAGTGGTTGGTTAGCTCTTGGGGGTCCTGTAGCACCTGAGGGAAGTTAGTAAGGTATTGTTTGTCGGCTCCATTTCCTTAAGGTTATCTGGAGGTCGAGTCATATCATAGTAGCCCTTAGCTCATGTTTACCCTATGCAAGTCAGTTAAAGTGGTTAGATATGGGAGGAGGCATTACAAAGTGGTATTAGAGCAAGGTTCAAACACTTGGACCTGATGGGATAGATGCATGTGGTTATGCATGCATTGTCATGGTTAAGGTTGTCATGCATGAGGTCATGGTATGTAGCTGGTATTATCATGCTATTGTGGATTGATTTTGTAGATGAGATTAGCCTCCCCTGAACATCATTGAGGTATGATTTTGGTTATGGTATCTATTTGGTTTATCTGACATGGTATACTTATAGGAAGAAGATAATCAAATATGACAAGCCAAATGGTAGGCAGTTCACTGACTCTGCCTATAGATTAGTTAGCCAACAAGGAGATGGGTATTCTCCTGATATAGTAGACACATTAAAGATTTTGAGGGAAAAAATCAAAAGTTGCAAGGCCAACAATGACAGGTTGTTTGAGGCTTAGGAAATACTTGCAAGGGCTCAGGGAAAACGGGTAGAGGTCAATGCAATCATCCTTTAGAGTTTGTTAGACTTGCAGAGATAGGGACAATTGAGGATTAGTCAAGAATAGGAAGAGAATATTAATGGAGCATATGGTAGCAGGTCTCGATCAGGATACAGGTTGGATAGAGGGGACATAGTCAGAGGTGGAAAATCACTGGATACACCTAATGGGAGGAATGATATGCATGGGTATCACTCTATTTCCTCATCCAGGAGACATCATTAAAGTCGTCATTGCCATCATCCTTATAGGAGGAGTGAGTACTTGCCCAAGGAGTTCAAGAAAATCAAGCCGCCTACATTTGATGGAGAGATGAAGAAGTCAGAAGATGTAGAGGCATGGTTGATTGGGATGAATAAATTATTTAGATTGCATAACTATTCAAAGAACATGAAAAACCAAAATAGCCATCTTCAATCTTAAAGGGAAAGCATATATTGTAGAAATTCTGCTCTCTACACATCTTGTAGAGAAACTGTAGATTAAACTGATTATGCAATGTACTAAAGCAAAATACTTAATCTACTTCTACAATCAAACTTGCAGAAGCTTAATCGATTATGAGCAAGATCAAATAGAACACATATAACAGAGAAGAAGATTCAATCACACATGAAACATAGAAGAATACTTCGGGGAAAGCCTCAACTAAAAGCCCCACTATCTGTATTATCATACAAGTGGAAATATCTTAGGATTACACAAAGCTTTAGCTCTCAAGCTATCCAGCTCTCAGTACAATCCCTCACTACTGCTCATAGACAAAACAGACAAAACAGACAACACATATGTCTTCCTTCAATCCTCCAAGCCTCCTATTTCTTTGCACAGTTTCTCCTGGGTCCTCCAGCTACCACCTGTGTGATTCTCACCTCACACACTGCTTTGACCTTTGAAATAACTGTGCAATCCTAAAGGAATTAATTCCTTCTGCATGGATGAGTTTCCTTTATAGGAAAATTCCTCCAACTGGTAGTACAATGTCCCTATCTTTAATCTCAACTGGGTCTTTGTCTGAACTGACATGCATGAGCTATTTATAAGAGAATATTCAGTTATCTGGAGAACACTAGTTGCATGCATGCATGCATTAATTGACTGAACTCACAATTAGTTCCTCCAACTGTTTGGAACTAATTTAACTGGATTTAACTCAATTAACTAAGCTAACTAGTTACAACTCAAATACAACTCATCCTTATCTCCTTAATTAAGGGATAACTTCCTCAATCAAAGGGATAACTGTTGCATGTCTTCACAACGACTTCATGTTTGAATTTCTCCAAATAATTAACTCAAGATGAATTAATTAATTATTTTTCAAACAACTAGTGAGACCAAATTCAAATTTTAATTCTCAATTTTGATTCAAGGACAAATCAAAATTGGAATATATCCCGAAATGCTATTTATAGAAATTCTATTTTTAGCATTTCTATTTTTTGCTATTTCCAACAGAGTTGGAGTATATCCTTAAATGCTATTTATAGCAATGCTATTTTTAGCATTTCTTGTTGCTATTTCAACACTCCCTCTGAACAAGAAAGGGATTATCTGTCACCCCTATCCTGTCTCTGTGGAACTCGAATTTACACTATGACAATGCCTTAGTCAAAATGTCAGCATCTTGCTCTTCAGTCGAAACATACCGCAACAACATGATCCTCCTCGCCACACAGTCTCCGAGATGATCATACTGAATGTCTATGTGCTTGGACCTGTCATGAAATACTGGATTCTCAGAGAGTTTGATACAACTCTGATTATCACAATAGATCATAGTTGGATTCATCCTCTGATCAAACAAACCAACTAGAATTTTCTGCATCCAAATGGCCTCACATATTGCCTGACTTGTAGCCATGTATTCATCCTCTACTGAGATAAGTGCAACTGACCTCTATTTCCTGCTGTACCAAGAAACTGCAACTAAACCAATGTTGAAAATTCCTCCTAATGTGATCTTCCAATTTGATGGACTCCCTATCCAATCTGCATCTGTGAAGCCCTATAACTTCACTCCTTCTGACCGTCTATACCATAATCCAAACTGAGATGTGCCTCTGAGGTATCTCAAAACATGCTTTGCTGTCTTCCAAAATAGCTTGGTAGGCTGAACCATAGCTTGACTCAGTTGGTTCACCGCAAAGCACAAATTTGGTTGTGTGTTCACTAAGTACATCAATGAACCCACAAGCTGCTGATACACAGTAGCCTCTACTACCTCACCTGAAGTAGCATCCTCCTTCCTCCAGTTTCCTGCTAGAGGAGTCTGCATGGGTTTGCACTTCTCCATGTGGAATCTCCTGAGTATCTCATTGGCATACTTGCCTTGAGACACAAACACTTCCCCATCCTTCTGCCACACTTCCATGCCTAGAAAGTAGTGCATGAGACCCATGTCTTTTCTTGATGATGGATTGTAGCTATTGATGATGTTTTGGCTGAGGTGTGATTAGGAGGAGAGATGCCACATGTTTAGGGAGAGCACCCTATACACTTCCAATATTTCGATGGCATTATTTCTTCTTGGAGGAGTTGCCTATGCATCTTATGGTATGTGCTCATCCATTGCAAATGCTTATGTTTTGATTATGCATGAATTATATGTTGCATATATGAGTTGACATAAAGTTGTCTTGCATCATGCATTTTTGGGTTGATGATTTTATGCATGTGTTGCTTCATATGATGATGCTCATGTTTTTAGTATAGTTGCTAATGTAATGTTGTTTCTATCATTACGTCATTACAGCTACGAGTTATTAAGTATCTTGTGGAGGATCATGCTCCATGTGATGGTTTTTGTTGTTGCCATGTATATCTATAGAGAGCTAACATATTGGGTTGATTTGTGTGCCATGATTGTTGGTTTATGGTGCCATCGGTTACTGCTACTGAAATATTGGTTCATGGTTGATGTTTTTGGAGAGGTTGATACATGTCTCTTATGTGATTTATATTGATGTTATATTGTTTTCATAGAGAGGACATGTGGTTAATCATATTCTCTATGTATTTGTATCATGTCATTATATTAGACATGCATTGATGTGAGAGTTGTTATGAGAGCCATATTTGGCACTTGTTTCATAATGAGCCATGAGAGTTATTAAAGCTTTGTATGGGTTATTAATAGTGATGTACAACCATGTATTTCATGTATTATTCATATACACTCTCACTCTCATCATTTTGGTAGCTATGTAGTAGGCCAATGAAGCCTTGTATTTTGTTGCATATCATTTTGTCACAGTCCTTGGTCCATGTGGAGTAGACTCTTGCATGTGGCAAGGAAGCATTGGTAGCTATGTGATTCAGTTTATATTCAGCCATGGAGATGATTGCTTTCACTGGAGATTGGGTGGTCATACTATTTTGATTTGTCATCATGGATTTGTTGCTTCCATGTCTACTTCAGAGAGATGTCACATTGTTGTTGGTGTTGTATATGTTTCTTGTTGCTGGAGAGTACATTATCGAGAGGTGTATTTGCTGATGTTTCTTTAGAGTGGATGGATATATGTTACTGCTGCTATGAGTTTTATCATTATTGTTACTGCTAGTAGATCACATTATGTTGGTGTTGCTATGTGTTGGTGATATGATTTGCTTCTATGACATGGATTATGTTTTTGTTGCTTCATGGGAGAGAGCATGTGTTTTAGTGTTTGTTGCTACTGAGTGATACTTTATTGTTGATGCTGGTAGGAGATGTATGACATTTCTCTTGTGTGTTGTTGGTTGGGGATAACTTATGTTTAGGGGGGTTTTAGTGCACATATCTTCTAGGGGGAGTGTTTTTGTTATTTCAGTCTTGCACTCCATTTTTCATCACCTGCATATGATTGTGAGTGGAGTTTATGTTTTTGTGAAGAAGCCCCTTGCATGTAGAGGAGTATATAGCATTCGTCCTTGACATGTTTAATCCTTTCCCATTGTTGTCAAAGGGGAAGAATGTCAGGATGATGATTAGATGATTATTTTAGCTCAGGGGTTGAAATCAATGCCAAAGGGAGAGATTGTTGGAATTAATGTGTGTTGCAGTGTTGTAGATGTATGGTTGATTGTCATTGATGTCAACCTGGTTGTTTGGGTTGCAGGTCATTTGGATATGCATGTGTATGTGTGGATGTAGATGATTCAGGTGTAGATGGTCCTTAGCATGTCTACCTGATTGGAATAGCTTGGAGATGATGGTTGAGGTGTAGATGTTCCTTGGTTGGATGATGGTGTGTTGCATTAGTTTGGAGGCCCTCTCATGATGATGATGATATGATGGAATGTCTACTAGCAATGAGGTGTGACTTGTTGGATGATGTTATGTGGCACTAGCTTGGAGGTTTGATGATGGTGTGTTGCACTAGCTTGTAGACCTTCCCATGATGATGGTCTTCATGATCATGTTGTTGCATCCATATATTGGTAGCCACTACAAAGTTTAGAGTTGAGTAGTCATGATGCTTAGATCTCCTTGGTCTCCTTGATCTCCATGTTCCCAGATTAGGTCTCCTAAGATGATAATGTTAAACCTTGGGCTTGGATAGGATCTAAATGTGTATGTGGATGTTTGAGATGATTTTTCAAATATTGGAGGATGTTTGATAGGTATTGGTGCTGCATACTGAATGTAGGGATGTTGCAGAGAAGTTTGATAGCCCAGTTGCTTAGTATGGTTGTTGGTTGGAATCCCAGTCAACCTAGATTAAATTGTGATGGTGTTGGTGATGATGTAGTGGTATGTAAGAGTGTTGCAGAGATGTCAGAGACTTCCAGAGATCCTACAAAGTTTTTTCAAGATCTGGAAGAATTTTGCTCAAGTTTTGAGCTGAGTTGACTGATGTTTGACCTTCGTTAGCCATAGTCACATGCACATAGGACTATGGGAATGGTTGGAATGCCTAGTTGCATGAAGGCTAATCTATGGGAGTTTTTATAGCTCCAGTCACTCAAAGGAAAGTTCCAAGGGAGCGAATGAGGGATTTCACAAGTTTTTCTTTGTGTTCCTCGTGCTGCTCAATTAATTTTGGTGTTGTGGCAATGTTATTGATTGAGAATTCTCGACATATGATGAGAAAACATTTCTGGGCCCTCTAGAAAATGATCAAGGTTGAAGATATCAAAGAAATAGTAGATTTAGTGATTGATTTGGTCAAGAAGCATTCCTCAACCAAATCTGAAGCATGTGAACGGATTTGTTGAGTCCTCCATAACTTGTTGCATTTACTGAGTTAATCATTTTAGAAAATGTTAAATAGAAGAAGGCTTTGAGTTCATTTCGTTGGTTGATTGAAGAGTGAGTAAGTACGCCATTTTGAAGGAATTTTGAGTGTGTAGAATACACATAAGATTCTCACATTATTTGTGCAAAGTTATATCAGAGATTTGTGGGCAGAAATCATAGATAGAGTTGAGTAGAAGATTAAGATTTTGTGTGTAGATTGTGGCAGAAAATTGGCAGCTTGTTGTGTTTTTGGGAGGAGTATTTTGGTGTGAGTAGAAATGAAGAAATTTCCCCCTTCGAGTCATTTATGATTCAGATTTGATGTGAATAATTCTAGATATTTTGGGTCACACATGCTGAGTGAATTGAGAACCTAATATGAAAATATATGAAACGTGGTTCGTATGGAGGAAGTGAAGGCGTGGAGGCTTCAATAAGGACAATGATTTGGAAAATTCAGTAGTAGGCAGAGTTTTCTCTATCCAATAGGATTTGGATATTCCAATGGTGTTTGGGTGAGGATCATTGGTTGTGGGAGCTTCCAGTGGATGGTAGCCCATAGATCTGTGAAAGAAACATATTTCCAAAATTGATAGTGCCATCATACTGTAGAGAAATCCAGGTCTTCTGGCTATGGGTGTAGCTAATCCATGTACAATATGTTCAGTAGAATAATAAAAAGAATTGAGCAGCATAATATTAGTAGAGTGGTTTTCCCCTGGAAGGGTTTCTATGGGAAATAATTGTGTCCCTATGTGTGCATGCTTGTCCTAATGTTTCTTATGTCTATTGTGGCTTCAGTTTATTTCTACTTACATATTTTGATGATCTAATGTTGCACATGTGAATGGACAATTGAATTTGTGAAAAATATTTATAAATTGGTTAAAATTTATTAAAGGCCATCACTACTGATGTAGCACCTTCCCCTCCCCTCTGAGTAGTGAAAATATTTCCAACAAAAATATTCTCTTGAAGTATTTGAAATGGAAAATTAAGGGGAGAAGAGTCTATAAAGGTCGAAGTTGGTCTATGACACCTTGCACAAAATAATAAACAAATACCTTAATATTGTTTTGATAAAACACAAAAATATCCCTGGAAATTGATTTGTAAATTGTCGTGGATATTCCACTAGACATTTTGTCACAACAAATCTAACAAAACTATATTTAAAAATATTAAATCTACACTATTAGGGATTTATTTCTCTTTAGATTTATAAATATATTGTTGGCTTGATGGGCCTTGACCTAGGTTCAACGTTAATTAGCCAAGAAAATCCCTACACTACTGGCCCTTTCGGCATCAATTTGCGGAGCGCATACTGAAGTCTCACCCGAAGCAGTATGGGGGGATGCAAGAACCAAGTTTCCGCACCCAAAGACAGTAGTGATGTCATTTTATACCCTAAGCCTTCCTTCATGCATGTTGATAAGCCTTTTAGGGCTTATCAATATACTCCTCTTAGTCTTCCTCTAGACCTTCGCAAAGGTCTATGATTGTTTTTCACGTACCCTAGATAGGTGGATCAAACACTTACGTGCCTGTGTAACTACTCTTACTTCCATAATTACCCATATTATCTTAAGTATATGATAACTTCAACATGCATTGAGATGATCTTTGCGTAAACATATATCCTTACTTGTGTTCGTATAATAAAGAAAAACATATGGATTCGCGCATCAATACAGTATTAAAACATAAATCAAGTATGCATCACAACATAATCATATGAATTTATAACAGAAGTAAAATATATCATACACAGATAATTCCAGAATATTTCTCTTTATTGATGCTTCAGATCTACTTTACAGACTCTGACTGCCTTGCGCACACAGCTGCAGGAGTCTGCACACTTAGTTGCAGACTTCTACCTTAGGCCTCTGCGCACATAGTTGTGAAGCCTCTTTCCTATGCTAAGACTCTTCACTCTTAGCTCTCACGGACCCATTACATTCATCAATGACTCCAAACATATCAAGGCTGAACTGCCTTAGACTCTTCTAAAACTTCCCTTTTTATGCAATCCTATGGTCCGCAGACCATGGGTAGATCTCCTAAAGACGACCTGACTTGCATAAACTAAGGAAGGAAACCCTTTATGAAACTTCACATCTTCACGCTTCGCGACCACAAAATGCAGAGAATTTACACTTCTTATTCAAAAACTTGGGCTTTCTGCCCCAAAACTTGGGCTTTTAACGCCAAAATTGACCCTAGGGGACTTGTTCCCACAGGCCCCCAACAAAAATATGGTGACTCACCCCCGAGTCCCTCTGCTGGAGTGGATATCTTGTCGCAAAGATCTACCAGCTCCACTTGTACCACTGCAACTTCGGCAGTACACTGCGTCGCCACCTACTTAACCTGTTCCACCAGCTTCTACGTTGTTAGTCATGCGCTATTTGCCATGATTTTCTACTGTGTTGCCTGTAGGTTTGCTAGCTTTCCTTCAATGGTGGCCATGAACACATAGGCTTCATCTAGAAAAGGCCCCAATATAGCCTTCAGTACTACCTCCCTGCGTTGTGCTACGTCCACATGTTCCTTTAGTGCCTTTGCTTCCTGTAGCTTTTCCAACCTCTGTGTGATGGTGACGGTGTGCACTGTCGCTCTAACCTCGTCATACCTTTGCTGTAGTTCCCTCACCTCGGTCTCTAATCTCTGCAGGTTGGGATCTTCCTACAAACTGGTAACTACTTTGAGTGACTACTTGAAGAGCGTAGTGCAATCCTTCACTGCAACAACTATTGCTGCAACTGCATCTTTGACAGCTGCCTCACACTGCTTTATGACTTCTAGTGGAGTCAAATGATGGGACTTCAACTCAAGCTCCGTGATCTTAAGGTTTAGCTCAATCTGAACCTTATCCAACTCTGTCTTTGCATTGTGCACACCTGTAGCGAGCTTCTAAATTATGGTGTCGACTGGCGCATCTTCCGGGATATGCATCTCCGGAACAGTTCTGCATGCTTAAGCTACCACGACTATGGTGCACTTATTCTTCTCCTGAATATTCTTAAGTAGATCAATTGCATAAGTCTTCTCGAAAAACATCATGGCATTGTTATCCTTATGTTCGCTGAACACATTAAGTGCGCGCTTCTCTCACGCCCAAAGATCTGCGATCACACCGCCTTGCAAGGTGTGAAGGGCTTCACTTGAAAGCACGGCCAAGTTCAACCCAACCTTCTTGAGAGTGCTGATGCTGGCCCTGTCAACATCGGCTATTGTAGTCAAAGCTCCATCCGACATCGCGACGACCCGAGGATCTAAGGAACAGATCATCTCTGCTGCTTCAAAGGTCCCTAGCACCAAACTAGTTGACGTTGCATTGCCCCACCCTACACTGGTCTACAGTTGAGTAGCTAGGATTTGCAGCTCACACAGACCCATCTAAATGGAAACCAAGGCTTGTGTCTACTACTACTCAAACTGTTGCGGCAGTTCCATGGTCGCATCCCTTACTGTGTCCTCGATGTTGTTCAAATCACCTTTTGTCAAGGTGATTGGGTCGAGCTTTGATTTACTGGACTTGGACTTCTTCCACGACCCTTATTTTTCTTACTCCTGAGTGCGCTTTATCCGAAACGAAGTACTCCCCTGGTCTCCACCACCTTGTTCCAATTGCTACTCATCGTCCTCTATCTACGGTGAAGGGGACCTTTGACTTTTGTCAGAGTCACACTCTTCCTCCCCTTCCTTCTTTGTGGCCTGCTCCTTTGCAATGCACTATGCTCTGGCTTTTTCCTCAACCTCATTTTTCCTCCTATCAGCCAACTGCTACATCTTCAATTGGGCCTCCTCCTTCTTCTACTTTCCTTTGGAATTACTGGACCCAGCTGACAAATTTGAGGCTATGCACCACTTTGTTGGCCAACGCTCAAGGACGACTGTGATTGCATCATATGTCGTAAGGTATGGGAGATCATATCACTTCTAGTCAAGGTTCTTTTGTACCCGCATGGAGACACAGTGGAAGTCCACTTTGAACTCCACATAACCCTACAACTACTCGAAGATAGTTGGTGATAGTCGCGACTTGCAGTTTATTGTGACACGGATGCTTTCTTCCATCACACCCAAAAGATCTTACTGTCCTTGACCCTTTCGGGGTCCTTTGTGGCCCAGAGCGAAGCATACTTCGCTGCTTTTGGCAGATCTAATGCGATCGAAGGAAACTGACTGTCCTCCGGTAATTCCCACGTGACCAATATGATTGATAGCAAAAGCCATGCATAATGGAAGGTCTTACTTTGGTCTTGTGCTTCTCTGCAATTTGTGAGGAACTCATTGTAGAGTTAGCGTGCCCAATTGAATTGTATGCCCTCCGTGCACTGGGCCGCTAATGACACAATTGGTGGTGGCACTTCATTTGTGTGACACTTCCTCATTATTTTCCTAGCCAAGATCTAGGTGGCTACCTTAACTGCAGGGTCAGTGATGCTAGAAATTGAGTAGCAACGCAGCTTCTTGACAAGATTAATGTGTCCTTCAGTCTCTCAGTGAGGTCGCGCACGCCGGTCTTTCTGCCAAATGCCTTGGTTGGACTCATCCCTATGTGTGGTAGCAATGCGATTCTATGGATCAACATATCAGTGATCGGTATCGGCTCTCTTAACCATAGGCACCCATCGTGCAATGCACAACAATTGTTTGATCACTATCAAAGTGATGGGTGTGCGGTTGTAATGTCGCACCCATTGCAAGTACAACAGTCCTGCCTTGTCCACCCCTTTAATCCACTGCCTCGGCTCCAACGTAGTGACACTAGAATATTTATACAAGATGCGGGTCATAAATGTATCAGTCGCCAAGTGGGGGAACCACTCAGTAACCGCCAAGTCCCAATCCTCTAACTTCATATGTGGCGCACGCTCCAAGCGTGGACCTTGAATGTGATCTTGTCTGGCAGCAACGGTGTGTTAAGTAAGAATTTATCCTCATCTGGGTCCTTTAAGACCTTCACCTTGCCTTGGCATGGAGTAAAGTATTATGGTAACTTGGAAATAGGGTCTACCCCCTCAATATCGATACCCTCTATGCCCATACTAGTGTCTTCTATGCCCTCATCGGATTCTAGGTCTACTACCTTGCCTTTCTCTTGCGTGGTAGGCATCTCTTTTTGCTTGTCCTTATTTGTCTTAGGACCCTCTCTGGTTAGCGTAGGCCTTGGCCTGGGTGACCTCAATGATTTTGGTACTTCTGTGGGAACTTCTACACTTATGACCTCAGGGCCAACTCCTTTAGAGGCCATCGATCCTCCAGAACTTGTGGTTTACATGGCTGCTGACATGAGGCGAGTAAGAAGCTCCTAGGTTGCTTTAGGAAACTTGTCAAATACTAAATTGGCCACCAAAGCCCCGAAATTATCAAGGTTCATGTGCGCCTCATAGCTCAACACCTTAATTCTCATAATGCAAAGTATTTTTTATTGGGCAGCCATCTATAATTTATAGGAAAATTTGAAATCGAATTTGACCGTTCCCCCCAAAATCCGCTCATAAATGCTAGATTGGTTGCAGATTTTCAAAGATCTTGCTCTTAAATTCTGACTTAAATGTCACCGCCCCACTCCACTTAGCCATTTTCTCACTGTCAACTCATGAATAATGACCGTAACGGTCACTTTCTCACTACCTTGCATGGTTGCTCCTCATATAACACAACTCTCCTCACACTTCTGTTGATACTGTGACGTTCCTCTTTTCCACGTAGTCCCCCAATTGTGCAGCTCTACAACCTGGGCAGTGTAGTTTATAGTCCCGCACCTCCTTTCAGCTTCCTAGAGTTTTAAGACTGTGCTTCCACCATATAGTCATCTGGATGGATCCTCGGTGTATGGCTTCAATTGACTACCATTTACCTTCCTTGGAAATGTCTCTCCATTCAACTTCACCAGCTAAACTACTCCACCATTGGTAATCTCCTTGATGACATAGGGCCCCAGCCAATGCATCCGACACTTTCCTAGAAATTTATCAAACTTTTTGTCATATAATAACACTAAATCATTTACCTTGAAGGTGCGCATTTTGATGTGCCAATCGTGCCATGCCTTGCTGTGCTGCTTTTGAACTTGTTGATGGAATCCAGCCAAAAATATATCCTCTTCCAACTCTGTCAATTGCGCGAGCCTCTCTTCTAAGGCTCTGCGATCTTCCATTCTTGTGAATGCTACTATGCACAGACTAGATTCACAGTGTACTCCATCAGCATCACAGCATCTACACCATAAACCAGCTTGAAAGGCGTTTGTCCAATCAACTTTTGCAAGTCGATTTGTAAGCCCATAGCATCACAGGTACATGCACATCCCAATCATTTCTTTGTGCATTGAAAACCTTCGTCAGTGCATTCTCTAATATCTTATTAAATGCTTCAACCCTCCCATTAGCCCGCGGGTGATACGACGTACACTTTTGGTGATAAACTTGGAATTCCTTTGTCAATGCGTTGATAATCTCATTAAGGAAATGTTTATCGCAATTGCTCATCAAAATCTTCGGGAAACCAAACCTAGTCAGGACATAATCAAAGATTAAATTTTTTGTTGTTGCCCCTATACAGTCCTTTATAGAGTGTGCCTCTGCCCATCTGGTCAAATACTCAGTCGCGGTGATGATGTACCATGCACCTGTTTTCTTTCCTGGAGGCTGAATTGGTCCTACAAAATCAATCGCCCACTTCTCAAATGGGTGTAATGATAGCTGCGGATTCAGAGGTAGCTCATCCCTCCGCGATGACCTACCCATCCTCTAACATGCATCACATGCCTTATAATAATCCTTGGAATCCTTATGAAGCGTCGGCCACCACAACCCAGTGCGTAAAATCTTTGCGCTGTTGCTCTTCCTGCATAATGTCCTCCTGCAGCTGCTCCATGAGCCTTAACGAGGATGCTACTTCATTCAAATTCAGGCACATAACGTCGCAATATTTCATCCGAGCCCATTTTATATAAATGCCATCCAATGACAGAAAAGTCTATCGCACATACCACTAGCTCCTTCTTTTGTTGACTAGTATACCCTTCTGGAGTTGTTCTCGTCTTCAGGAAGTGTATGATATCTGCAAAGTGATTGTCCGTGACATGTATTACAAAGAGCTACGAGTTAGGAAATCCTTCCTCTAAATTAGTAGGCTCCTCTCCTATTTCAATGCACGACAGATGATTTGGTCTGACATTCAATCGTCTTGGCTTCACAATAACTTCAAAATCATATTCCTGAAACAACACCAACCATCTGCATATCTTCCCCCCCAAGATAGGCTTGTTAACTAAGTACTTTAATGTTGAATGGTTTGTATACATCTTAAAGTGTCTGCCTATCAAGTAGTGTATGAACTTCTAGAGCATGTACACCATAGCCAAACCTTCGTGCTCTATCGTTGAATAATTCTTCTCATCTTTAGACAACTTCCTACTTGTAAATGCTATAGGGTGATCCAACTCTCCCTTAGCGGCCTGTGTCAATACTGCCTCGAGTGCAATACATAACGTGTCCACATGGACATGAAATTCCTTCTTCCAATCCAGGAAGACTAGGATCGGCGTGGTGACCATCGTTTCCTTTAACACATCTAAGATTTTCTGACACTCTTCATTCCAACAGAATGTTGCATCCTTTTTTAGTAGCTTCTCCATCGGTGTGGTAATCTAGGCATAACTCTTAATGAACTTTCTATAGTATCCCATATGCCCCAACGTTTCATGTAGTTGTTTCACACTTATTGATGCCTCTAAGTTAATTATAACTGCTATATTCGTTGGGTCGACCATTAATCCTTGTCTGCACACCACATGGCCCACCAAGATTCTGAAAGGAACACAAAACAAACATTTCTTCAAATTGAGCGTGATCTGATACCTCCGGCATGTATCTAGCATCAATCGTAGGTTGGCTACATGGCATTTCACCATCCCAAACATCGTCCAATCGTCAAAGTATACCTCAAAAAACTTGTGAATGAAGTCCTTAAACGCCATGATGACTACGCACAAAAAGATCATTGGTGTGTTCTTCAGTCCAAAAGGCATTACAATATACTGAAAGCACCCCCACTCCATGGCAAAGGTGATATCTATATTTTCAATTTGTGGTCCTTCAACTTCGCTGTGACCTTCAGTTTCTAGGATATTAATCTTCCTCAGATCCTCGTCCTCCTCTTGAGTAGTCACATTGTAGCACTCCAGCGTGTGGCATAGCTGGGTGGTCTAATCTGGTTGAATTAAGTCCAAGGGATCCTGCGGTATTCTGAAGATCGTTGCCTTGACTTCCTATAATGCCTCATCAATAGTTTCAAATCCATCCTCAAAGCTAAACATCATCAAGAACCCCTGTTTCAAAACATCCCATTCTTCAGTTCCATGTCAGAGCTATGTTCCAAGTAGCAGTTCATCGATATTACATCCAAAGTATGACAAAACATATGCACCCATTCAGGCTAAGGCTTTGCTCCATAAACCTTAGTCCAATTGGCCAGGTGATCGTGTGGATCATTCCTTCCATCATATTACTCTATTAGCCGCACTTGTGGGTCACCAAACCATAATCTCATCATCTTTCTGTACATGTGCCAATCATCAAAACTGTCTTTGTGCATACCCCACCATCTCTCAGGCGTAGCGCGCAATGCCTAATCCAAGGCCTGGAAGTGGTGCTTCTATGGAACTTCCCTTTCGAATGCTTCCAAAAATTTATCTACATTAGTTAAACCATCATAATAGGGTAGACTCCTTACCTCCAATGATACACATTGCAACAACTTGGTCATCATATTACAACATAGTTTAGATACTTCATACAGTCGATTATGCTAGTGCTCCAACTCCTCATTTGAATCTGATGTGTAGGAAATTTCATAGTCCCAGACAATGCGTCCATCTACTGTCAGATTAAGCCAATCCTGATCTCATGTCGTTATCTTATAAATCTGGTCCAAATCATCATTGCTTTCATAATAATGCGGTCCTTCTGCAGGATCCAGGGGCACTACTACGCAGAGTGATTTCTTCTCAAATATCACCTTTCGCTTCTTCAAATTGGTTACCCCATTAATGTCAGCAACCTAATCAATCCTAAGGAGTGTTGGGTAGGGATTGTTGTCATCCACAATCTCTATCATTTCAAAATCAGCCAATGTGCTCGTGCCCTCAATACCAATTGTCACTCCCTACAATCTTCCCATGGGGATGATATTTTACTGATTTTCCATTCTTAACTGAATTGGAGACCACTGCAGCGCAGGTCTCCCCATCCTCTCCTATGTCTGCTTAGGCAAAACATTCACGCCTGACCTCAGATCCATAATAACTCGATCCATCTCATATTCTCCTATCTGTGTAGTGAGCCTCATATCACGCCCTGTTCTTGCCTTATGCTTACCAATCTTCCTGACTACGTGCGGTCCTCCAGGGGCGTTTTATTTTCCGACGCATTTACTTATCAGCTCCTGTAGTCCTTTCACAACCTTGCTATTGCACAACAGCTTCATACAAATCTCCAAGCAAGTAGTAAGCATGGAGGGGTCCATCTCTTTAGCTGGCTTCCCTTGACTTCCTAAGGTATAGGCCTCAACAAAGATTTTCCTTGCTTCCATAAACGTTTCCCTTGCATGCTCTAGATCAAACCCAATCTCCTTCTCTGGTGCTTTGTGGACCCATTCACCTTCTTCAGTCTGCTTCCCCTTATCTTCACCATTCGTAATTCCACTCCGCAGCATAATATTTAACTTAGGATCCTCTTCGCGAGGCTCAACCATGATCATCTCTAGGTTCTGAGTTGGCTGTTGAAGTTGCGCCCCCTTTTTGCGTATCTTAGCCAATAATATAGGGCAATCGTCTATCCCATGGTCAAACTGAGTACAATATCAACATGATGGATGTGTTGGGTTCATGTAGTCTCATGCGTAGTGTCCTGGTCCTCCACGGTTGTAAGAAATAACCTATCCCTGACCTCTACCAGGTCCTCCTTCACCTTGGCCTCACCCACGCCCCTAAATTTGCCTCGCGCTCCCCCATCGCCTTGGTCTGGAGGCCAGGTTTCTACCTGCACCCTATATGCAGACATTCTATCCATAATTAGCTCATAACTATGACAATTACGCTCATCATGACCCACCAATTGATAGAAGTCGCAAAAGAGTTGTTGCAGTGTCTGACAAATTTCTGCAGCAAATGGCAATTTTTTTGTCACATGTTTTCCAGCTACCTAACAGATAGCACACCATAGCGTGGGCCCTATACTTGGCCCTACTTGAGCTTTTAGCCTCAGAGGCATCAACCCCCCTTGCTACAACATAATTCACGAAGACTTGACAATGATCTTTGTCATGCCCTTGACTTTTGCACTTTAGGCACCAAACTTCTTCACGCACCTCTGACCAAAATGTTCTATCTATCTTAAGACTCTGAAATTCTAGGCACAGGTTCTGCAACTGCACGTGAATCTATTTAAACCCTAAATTAACATCTTTCATCGGTGTCTCGTGCAATCTCATTTCAATCTCCAGGGCTTCCGCCTACTTTTCAATCTTTTGTTGTGACAAAGCAACCCTTAGATTAGGCAGGAGCGAAGCCACAAACCATTTGCGTTGTTGCCCATCAGTAAGATTCATGTTGGCTTCACAGATTTTGCACTTTAACCTCTAATCCAAATCCCAGTGTGTCTTTCCAGGTTTCATCATGATCTCCTTGAATCCCACAATTGATTGAGCTTCAGATTTGGGCTTGCTGAGTTCGTTATTCAATGCAGTCTGAATATCTGCAAATGAATCCATCAGGTTATCAGTGCAGTACTTAATTTACCATGTTAGCACGTGTTCCTGCAAAGCACTAACCAATGTTTCTTTCTTCATCTGATCATCTGTAATACCCTGAGATTCCCATACAACCTTCGCGATGAACCAAAATTGGCCCGGGTCCTCAGTTCCCGACCCCTTGAACACATAAAATTTTACTGAATTCACCATATTGGATGGTGATGGAGGTGGCTGTGGTGTGGGTGAAGGTGTATATGGTGGACGTGAAGATAGAGGTGGTGTGGGTGGATGGGGTATTCATGGGAACCCTTATCTTATCAGTTGAATAACACTCTGCGGAGAAGCTTGTGCTTCTTCCTCGTCATCAAGAGGAGGTCCAATAAATGGGCTATATTCAGGGCTCGTTTTCCCTCTATTTCTGAAGATCTTTCCACTTCGTGTAGCTCCAAACATCAAGGTAGCTGCATAACCCACTTTTCACACAAGAGCATCTTAATCCAAGTATTTAAAGACCTTAAATACTTATCTCGCGGTCCCTTGAAGAAGCAGCGCTCTGCTTCGCTGTAAATAACTGAAATATTGATCGCAAACCCTATAACGAATCCTCCTATGATACGATCGAGCCAATAATTGACAGCGTGTGCGATCTTATATTCAAAGGCTTCTAATCTCTACACTAACTCCAGGGTCTAGACTATTGGACTGTCAAGCCTCCACCTTACTTGGTCGTCTGCCAATTTCGTGATCCACTATATAATTCGATCGGGAAGGAACATAAGAAGATTTTGTGTATCTCTGTGTACAGATATTTGTCCAACCATTGTTATTTTTCTAATCGCGGATTAATGTTCTCTTGCGCCGCAAATTCGTGGATATTTCTATCCAACCAATCTTTGATCTCCTTCTTAGTTGGATTCCAGTGATGCGACATCACACATCTCTTTATGCAGATCCCAGTCCCAGCAACAGAACCATTTTTTGGCTTGATGGGCCCTAACCCAGGTTCAATGTTAATTAGCCAAGTAAATCCCTACACTACTAGCCCTTTTGGCATCTTTCCGCGGTGTGTGGACTGAAGTCTCACCCGAAGCAGTATGGGGGTATGCAGAAACCAAGTTTCTGCACCCAGAGATGGTAGTGATGTCATTTTATACCCTAAACCTTCCTTCACGCAAGTTGATAAGCCTTTTAGGGCTTATCAATATACTCCTCTTAGTCGTCCTCTAGACCTATGCAAAGGTCTACGATTGTTCTTCGCATACCCTAGATAGGCAGATCAAACACTTACGCACCTCTATAACTACTCTTACTTTCGTAATTACCCAGATTAGCTTAAGTATTTGATAACTTCAACATGCATTAAGATGATCTTCGTGTAAACAGATATCCTTACTTGTGTTCGTATAATAAAGAAAAACATATGGATTTGCACATCAATACAATATTAAAACATATATCCAATATCCATGACAACATAATCATATGAATTTACAACAGAAGTAAAATAGATCATACACAGATAATTCTAGAATAATTCTCTTTATTGATGCTTCAAATCTCCTTTACAGACTCTGTCCGCCTTGTGCACACAGCTGCAGGGGTCCGCGCACTCAGTTGCAGACTTCTACCCTAGGCCTTTGCACACACAACTGCAGAGCCTCTTTCCTACGCTAAGAATATTTGCTCTTAGCTCTCACAAACCCATTACATTCATCAATGACTCCAAACATACCAACACTGAGCTGCCTTAGACTCTTCTAAAATTTCCCTTTTTATACAATCCCATGGTTCGCAGGCCATGGGTATATCTACTAAAGCCAACATGACTTACATCAAATAAGGGCGGAAACCCTTTATGACACTTCACATCTTCATGGTCCGAGACCATAAAATGTGGAGACTTTACACTTATTATACAAAAACTTGGGCTTTCTGCCCCAAAACTTGGGCTTTTAACCCAAAAATTGACCCTAGGGGTCCCATTCCCAAAATATATAGATTTTTGTTAATTGTGTATGCATGAAAATTAAAATTATTGGAAAAAGTAGAATGAAAAAAAAAAGTAAATCACAAACCATGATTTGGCACAAGATATAACCTAGAAAACCATTCCAAGAGAAAACAAAGCTAGAAGGTGAGATCTCGCTTCTCTCTTTCTCTGAATGGAAAATGGTTGTGAGTACAAAGAAGTATGACATGTGGCTCATGGGATACTATAATTCATATATCCTCTATGTTTGTTCTATCTCCTATCCCTATCAACTATTTTAACTCATATATGGAACAAATGCACTAAAAAGATATGGAACTCCTTTTCCTCCTAGTGGCATGGTTATAACACATCCTAGTAGCCTACTAGTGGTTAGGTTTGACTACCTCAACTCTTAAATAGAGTTAAAATATGGACTTATATAGATTATTCTTCATTATAATCACGTGGATATCCCATTTTCCATGAATAATGGGGCTGATATGGCATCGTCTCAAATTATGGTGGTGAAAATAGGAAGGACAACTTCTAAGTGGCATAACTTTTGCATACATATTTAAATTGATTTGATTTTTGTGTCATTGGAAAGGTATCTATCTGTAGAATATGAAAAAAATAGCATATATAAAAAAACAAAGTTTTACCCCCAAAAATGTCGTTTGATGCCTCAAAATGCTCCCGGAATGTTTTAGATTGCAATTTTCCAAACTGGTTCCTTTGACTTTATTCCTCCACTTTTTCCACTTCGAAAGCATCAAGATGGATGAAAAACAATATAATGATCCAATATAGATCAAAACTCACCATTTAGGGAGGCTTTTGGTCCCAAAAATATTCTACTAAATGGGGTGGGGAAATATTTCCTCCACCTTCTCTCGAGTGTACCATTTAGCTTTACCTGGAAGTTGACCTTTCAACCCAATATACCAATGATCATGTTGAACATGTCTCGTAGTTTTGGACCTCTTATGAATAAAATTATATTATGTCAACTCTTCCTGAGCATTTGGTGCCAAAAACTCCACATAAGGTAGGACATGTTCCTCTCCCTGATCTAGCATGGAAGGCTCATAGAGTTTCAGATTCTATACATTCACACTAAGTAAATGCGCATATATGGGGGTAGATTGAGTATGTAGGAATTATATCCCACCTTTTCCACTATATAAAAGGGACCATATAGTAGAGCCTTTATTTTCTTACCAGGAACCTGTAGCCTCTCCTTATTCAACTATAACAATTCTTTGTCTCCCACTTTGAATGACTTATTTGTTTTGTGTTGATCATGATTGGATTTTTACTTTTCCTATGAGTTTTGCAGTGTCTCTTGTAACTCTATATGGATTTTCATGATCTTTTCTACAAACTTATTAGTGCTCAAGGCATCCTCTATAAGATCCTCCCTTATTCCTATGTGTTACCCATATGCCATATCTAAAGGTGAAGGTAGAAAATATCTAAAACATGTTTCAAATGGGGGCTTACAAGTAGAAGTGTGGACTTCTCTATTATAAGAGTGTTGTATGTATACCAAATTTTTATCCCAGGTATTTGGAGGCTTCTGATTATAACCCCTCAAAATCTACCCAAAGTATTGTTGAATACTTCTATTTTCCCATCTCTCTAAGGATGGAATATTGTATATCTCTTCAACTTCATGTCCATATTCTCCCATAATGTAGTCCAAAATGCACTTAGAAATCTCATGTCCCTATCTGAAATATCGCTCCTTGGTATCCGAAAGTACACCCAAACCTATCCAAATAACAAGTTCATTGTTTCCTACATACTAGTGGTATTTTTAATGGGGAATTAGCACATACATCTTGCTGAATCTGTCAACTACCATGAATAGGTAGTCATGTCCATTCCCGATTGTTGGTAAGCCTCCCACAAAGTACATGGAAATGCTTTCCCAAGGATGAGTGGGTATAGGTAAGGGATGATATAAACCTTGTTTCTTTTTACTAGGCTTGTTGGTTCAACCAATCATGCATCCTCTTATGAACCTAGCTATATGCTCTTGCATCTTAGGCCAATACACATACCTTTGCAAGTTGGTCATTGTCTTCCCTACACCAAAGTGCCCTGCAACCTTAGACGTGTGAGCCTCTCTAATCAACTAAAATTGCTCATCTTTAGCAAAGCATAGCCTATCCATCCTATAGAGTAACCCATCCTAAATATGGTAGTAAAAAATGTTATCACCATTGTGCACATGACTATGAATCTATAACTATTGAATCATCTCCTTGAAGTCCTCATCCTATGAATATGCCTCTCTATATGTATCATGGGTGAATGGATCCATGTGCACCATAGTTCCCAAAGCTCTAATATTTGATATGGGTGGTATTGAAAGCACCTTGATCACTAAATGAAACTGTTGTAGAAACCTCATCCACTTGTAATGTCTGGTCTGTTGTAGCTTACTTTGGGCATGCAAGTATTGTAGTGGTTGGTAGTTTGTGTGGATTATTATCTCCTTTCCCATTAGATATTTCTTCCACTTCTTCACATCTTGCACTAGGGCATAGAGATCCTTGTTGTAGGTAGGTTAGTTAAGAACCACCTCATGAAATAGTTTGTAATGGTAGCATACAAGCCTTTCTCCCTCCATCAATACCACTCCCATAGAATACCCACTCACATTTATCTCCACTTCTTAATATTGTTGCAATTTTGGTAATGTCAGAATTGGTGGTTGAATGATATTCTTATTTAACTCCTCAAAGGCCCTTTTTTAACCCTTCCCCCAGTGGAAAATCTTTTTACATTCTCTTATGGCATGGAGTGGTGCTTCTATAGCTCACAATGAAGCTATGAATTTTCTCAGGTATTGTGTCACCTAAACAAAAATCTTAACCTCAGAAAAATTAGTAGGCATTGACTCTTTCATGATGGCCTCCATCTTGGCAAGATTATCTTCACCTCTCCTCCACCTATCACATACCCCAAATACACCAAATATTAATGTGCAAACTCACACTTTTTGAGATTTCCAAGTAGCTAGTGCTTCTTTAATGTCTCCAGCACCTACATCAAATGTGAGATGTGATCCTCCTAGGTAGCACTATATACCATTATATCATCCAAATAAACAATTTTTATATCTAAAAAATCAACCCATAGGGTCCAATAGAGAGGGACAACACCTGCTAAGTTAGTGTGTCAAAAAGTGATTTTTGGAAGACTTGAGAAAGGTGAAATTGGATGCTTCAATACTCACTTATTTTTATAACTGAGAAACACTAGGCCCAACAATGCCCTGTGTCAGATTAACTTGAGAAACAGAGGGATAAAAACGCCCCTCTACCACTGGAATGGAGAAATAGAGCACAACTTTTGCATGGATAAGGTTGATAAGGTCACGCCTGATCACTCAGAATGGATAAGTATCTAATTAATGTGATCACTCCTAAGAAATACTTATATAAACAAGCTCTCCACAAGTCACAAGGAGGAGGAATATCTGTTATGCCAAAATGTAGCTAGAATACTTGTGCGATAAACTTTCATAAATAGTTCTAGATATCAGTGAGTGTAGGTGAGGAGGTGACTCAGGAAGAGGCTACATAAGGATCTATATACTTCTACTTGGTAGAATACAAAGTGATAAACCTTTCCGCCATTTCATTCACATATTCCTTTGGCGTTCACATGTTTGATTTGATTTTATATCTATGCTTGCATTAATATTTTGTTTCAAGGAAAACATTGGTTTGGTTTCTCTTTTTGTATGCAAAGATTCAAAATTAGAAGTAGAAGCTGAAATATGTGGGAGATCTCCTAGAAGCTAGAAACATCGAATAGAGTTATATTTCTAGAGATAGGAAGGTAACCTTATTCACTTCCTTTGTGATTTTTCCACGTGTGCTTGGGATTACTTTACTTTTATTGTATCATACTTTATTCAAACACCCTCTATCTAGGTAGATCATGTGCAGGTCTGCTAGACTTAAAGTAACTCATTATTGTGAATGAAATTTTCCTATAATAGAATTGGTGACTCCACTTGGGAGGCCCTAGTGAGATAATTTGTGTAGCCTTTATCTTTATATTTTTTGGTGGATTTTATTTGTCCTCTATAATTTACAATAATCATAATAACTTGATATTTTCCATTTTCTCTAGTAGAAAATACACAGTAGCATAAGATAGGGTCTTGGAATAGGGGAGAAAGGTAAACTCTCCAAGACCATAAAACACATCTAGCATCTTGTGATAGGAATAGTAAATCCACTCTTAGTGTCACGCATCTAGGAATCCCTTCTCACATAAATGTCAGTCACAAGGCTACATCAGGACAGACAAAGTGATCTACCCTACTTCGTTTGGTCTTCATGGCATGAGCTGCACATACTCGGGGGATCTCTCTAGGGAGGCTTTAGGCTCAATACCTTGCCCTTGCATGTATATCTAGCTAACAATTGTCCCCCCCATGATGTGTTGTTGTGATGGTATCCTTAGTCGCCCACCTTAGGTAACTATCATGGGTGACGACAAGGGGGGTCATCCTTATTTTACTCAAGGTATACATCAGTCAAAACTCACTCAGTTTTCATTGTTAGAAATATTTTATCATTGATGAAAAAGGAAAAGAAGATGATGGGATAAATTTATAAATGCGTTATCATTGATGGAAAAGGTGATGAGATCAAGGAAAAAGCAGCAGTGATAGCAAGAAGTATGAAGATCAACTCAAGCATGGCAAAGGAAAATATGGTCAAGGTGCAAAGAATTTAGATCCATTTATATAGAAAATCATATAAAATGTAGTTAGCAACCACTCAATTGGATATAGATCTGCAAGAGCTTTCCATTGGTATATAGAAGTTCCAAAATGGCCTCCTGGATCATAACTTATCCTAGTCAAAGCTAGGTACCCCCAAAAGTTAACGGTGTAGAGTTAAAATTCATGAAAGGGACAAACTTGGTGCGAGTTAGTAGTTAGGAACATTATAGCAAATAGTTAGTGGAGCAAAAAAACCAAATAGTTGGGAAAATGTGGCCTGAAAACAGTGCACCAAAGGCATTTTTTATTGGTCATTTGTGGAGCTTATACACAACTCATCTCGATAGAGTCTTCCCTAGAAAATTCAAAGTAGAGCACGTAAGGGAGTGCTCAGGATGACACAAACCCGAGATGATGTAAGCCTGGGTAGAAAATTCATAGAATATTAGACATTTTATTGAAAGAATTTTAAAGCGAGAGTCCCCATGGGACAAATCAGCCTAGGATACCTTCCACGAAAGAGTAAGGTGGAATGCAAAAGGTTGAGGTCTGGGATCATTAAGTGTCAGGCTAGCATGGAGAAACGAAGCAACAATAGAGAAAAATAAAGAGGAAGTTGGGTAGCCATGGTAGTCACAGCAGTGTAAAAAGGTCGCGACCCTTATAAGTTTAATTAAAAAAATGTTCAAAGAAACAAAGGCTCACGAACCCCTTTTCTCTCTCCTCTCTGATAGGCACGTGGCAACATTTGATTGACCCATACAAAAAACTTAACAAAAAAATGTGGATGATGATGTCAGCATGATTTCATACCCAGGGACAGGTGGCATGCATTTTCGACATTTTTAGTTGGTAGATGGGGCTAAATCTTAGTGACACATGTCACCACTCATATGCCACCACGTGGTGTCAGTGACATAACCATAACATCCTCCCAATCCTCATACCCATGAAGGTTTTCAAGTGAGTGCAATAGGCAGAGCTTTGGGATGACTAACCATTGGGAACACATGGAAAATTTCAAAGACATATCAGCCCTACTAGTTGTCAATTAGTTCATAGTGCAGCAGTGGTTCCCACCAGGAGATCTCATCTCGATCCTTAGACCCCAGAAGGAAATTTAATGGTGTAGAAGAGGAAGCTCCTAGATGATTCAACATCTGGAGACAATGGTAGTATGACATAGAGTTGAGAACCAATAAGCAAGCGACTGAGTAACATTTGTTGGAAATAATACTGAGAGGGGGGGGGGGTGAATCAGTATTATCACATTAATAAAACTTTTCATTTCCATAACCAGATTCATATATGCTACTTCCACAACTTCTTATGATTAAGTTAATTGATCTTCAATGAGTGCATTAGAACATTATCAACCATATTATCAGTTAACAGATGCAGTAACATAGAATAGATCATCACACATAAGGCACACACATGAACACCATGATATAAGGTGGAAACCCAATGCGGGAGAAAACCACCTGCTGCAAGTCATCTCAATCTTCTTCTTAATAAGAAAATCCTTTTACAATATTTTGTACTGGTGCAGCCTTATACCAGTACGGGAGCTACAACCCCCTTTGCTCTTGTACTAGCCGATCCATTTACTAGTACGCAGGCTACTACCTGCTACCATGCTCCAAAGTTTTCCCTTTAGCTCTTGTACTAGCTTAGATACTAGTACGTAGGTGCTGACCTACAATCTTCTCCTCCAGGTACCACGTTTCATTAATTTTCACACTGGATACACTGAAGCACAACACATAATCTGAAAGGGCCACATTTCATCCAATTTCCATACTGGACCCAATAACCACATTGAAGCTCATAATCAAACAACTTTCTGAATCACTTAATCACTAGATCAATACTTATACAATGAGGCCATTGAAATAGCATATAGTTGCATATTGCCTATATTTTTTACCTTCACCATTGTAATATCTTTTTCACCTTGATTTATTGTGTTTCTGCTGCCTGTTCCACCATGAAAGTCTGACCTGAGAGATTCTTTGGTGTCTCATAGCTAGAGTATAGCTTTAGGAAATCTTTGAAAGACAAGGTTTTAGATGTCGGAGATGTGCCACCACCTCTCACACTACCCCTCAATATTACCACTACAAATATAGTGGCATGCCTCGTAATGCCATAATCTTTGAGAGAATTCTCCATCTTCGGTTGTCTCCCTTGGTAGAGAAGCTTGACTTCATCTTTCGAGTTACTAGCCCATTGATATATGTTGTAATCCAAAATTCCCACAACCTCTGATGTTGATACCATGAAACATAAGGAATCACTCGACATGGACCAAATAGAAACTGGATATTTTTGCTGCTGCAAGTCATCAATTCCCTTCATTGTTTGTTCCAACACTAATTGAGAGATTTTATTAAACACTTTGCATGCCTGACCAAACCCCCATTGAATATTTTGTTGAGGCCTTTTAGCAAACACTCTGCTGACATCCTTATATCCAAAAACCCTTTGATGCTCAAAGAACCCTAAAATATCACCACAGTGGAACTTAGATCCATTTAGCTCCACCGTCCTATTACATGCAAAACAACTCTTCTTACTCTTCCCCAGTTGTTTCTCCTCGTCCTATTCATGTTTCTCCAACTCTTGTTCTTCCAAGATGGATGAGGCAGTGCACATGGTCATTTCCTCTACTACTACTACTTCCACCATCACAGCTTCGCCACCTGACAACACTGCCACTGCGGGAAGCAAGATGGTTGTGTGTTCACATACAACTAGTTAAGCATTGGTTGTGAGGGTTTTAAGCGAAAAAAAAAAAGGATGTTGTTTGTTGTGACACTCTCTATAGCACTTGTAACACAAATTCATAGTACTTGAACTCCTCAAGAAGCTACATGCCTTCAAGTAGTAGATGGGCTCTTCCAACACTTGCCTCCCACTCACTTCCTCTTGCATTTTTGTGCTCTCTTATAACATCATCGAACCAACTCTTTTCCACCGATATAAGAAAGCGTTATTATGTTAATATGATATTGTTTCTAACTTGAAAATGGAAGCTAATATAGCTTTATCTCATTCATTAATCCATTTTATACCAAAATTAAAATAATGTAGTATTTTACTATTGATTTTACTTATTTTGGTTTCGCATTGACTATAAAATTCAGGATCTTATTCTCATCTTGTAACAAATCTCTCATAAACATTTCAAAATGTGTTGTATAATATATTATTATTTTTATCACATTACAATTCAAAATATGTAAACTAACATATATGTTTGTGATTATTATTAATTAAATAATAACAATCCATCTGGGGTTATCTTATATATATATATATATTATTATATATATATATATATATATATATATATATACCACACCTAACGTTTAACTTTAATATAAACGCACTAAATTATAAATTCGATATTTAACTTTATATTAAACCACTATTATATTCGATATTTTAAATCTTAATTTACAAATTATATATATTGAATTTAATATTATTAAGATCTATTAAAACTTTTAATATAAAACCTATTTATAACTTTAATTTATAATCCTAATATCAGATTAAACATAATAACCAAATAGCTAAACCATATGTAACATATATATAACCCCATATTTTTAATTCATCTATATATATATAATATATATATATATATATATATATATATAGTATAATCCAATATTATCTATCAATGCTAATATTAAACCTATTTTTTCAACCTTAATATTAAACTATAGATAAAAATCAATATTATAAACCCTATATTATGAACCTCAATATTAAACCCAATATTTTAAACCATAATATTAAAACTTGTATTTATAAATCCAATATTATGGTCCATAATATTATAAACCTAATATTATGAACCCTAATATTATAAACCAAATATTGTAAATCTCAATATCATAAATATCAATATTATAAACCTTAATATTAAACTCGGTATTTAAAACTCTAATATTAAACCTTATATATAACCCAATATTATGAATCCTAATATTAAGCCCAATATTATGAACCTTAATAGTAAACCCAATATTTTAAGCCCTAATATTAAGCCCAATATATATTAAACACATCCTATAAACCCTATGATTAAACTTATTAACCCTATATTATCAACTAAAAAATACAAATCCTATATTATAAACCTTAATATTAAACTAAAAAATACAAATCCTATATTATAAACTCAATATTTAAAACCCTAATATTAAACTTTAATATTATAAATCCTATATATTAAATCCTAATATTAAACCCAATATTATAAACTAATATGAAATCCAACATGGAAAACTCTAGGGGCGAATTTTCGCCCTTAGGGGCAATTAAGGGGTTTTAAATTTTTAGTGGGCGAATATTGTGTATCATAGTACATTTTTACAAATCGTCTCAAATATCCCACCTTATTTTAAGGGAGAGGGTAAAAAAGGTAAATTTAGCCCTTGAAATTAGGAGTTACAACCTTCCATTCGCCCTAATTTTCAAGAATAGGTTTTTAAGGGAGAGGGTAAAAAAGGTAAATTTAGCCCTTGAAATTAGGAGTTACAACCTTCCATTCGCCCTAATTTTCAGGAATAGGTTTTATTTAAGTGAATCCTATGGGCCAAATACCATATTTATAAAGTGGTATGGTATAATAAAATATAATAAATGAGAGGTATGGTAAATAAATAAAACATTTTTTATATTTACTCCATAAGTCACCTTATATACATGTAAGAGTGTAAACAAATAAAAATATAAATAAAGTGGAGGTATGGTCAATAAATAAAACCTCTTTATGTACTTACTCAAAAGGTATGGTAAATAAATAAAAATATAAATAAACTAGACCTATGGTAAATAAATAGAACATGTTTTTATATTTACTCCATAAAACATTTTTTATATTTACTCCATAAGTCGCCTTATATTTACGAACACTCAAAAAATGTGTTATATTTAGGTGAAACCTATGGGCAAAATACTATGGTCCAAATACCATGGGCTAGATTATTATTAATACCATGCAAGAAAACATTATTAACCCTAATATTACTATTAATAAAAATAAAAATGGCACATGGTATTCACCCATGGTATTCACGTGGAATGTAGCCTATTTAAATGGGGGAATTAAACCAACATAGATCTATCTTTACTATGGATCTACTAAGCCTCAAGTGGGATCAAATATCCCTCTAGGGGCTTGGTGGATCAAGAGTAAAAATGGATGTGTATATTTATTCTATTTAAACATTTTAACTTGGTTAAAATAAAAATAAAATAAAAATCAATTATTAATTTTATTATTTTTATAAATTATTAATAGTAATTTTTAAGCTCCAACTTTATGATAACCCATGGTAATACCATGGTATTCATGTGAGCATAGACTATTTAAATGGGAAATTATATCATCTTAGATCCATCTTAATTTTGGGTCTACCAAGTGCAAGTGCTCAGAGGGATAAATAGATTTCATCCCCTAAGAGTGGTAGATGTGGAGTTAGTGGATATAGAATGGTTTTTATGATAATGAAGATATTAAATAGATTAAGATGGATATAGAATGGTTTTTATGATAATGAAGATATTAAATAGACTTAGGAAATTATATTGTAAAAACATCTTAAGGTGAATGGTTAAATCTACATTTAGTCACTTCACAAAATTTAGTAAAAAATACCAATATCTTCATTAATATTGGTTTTTAACTTTTTCTAATTTAACAAAAAAAATTCAAAACAATAAAACCTTATCACTCTTTCCGCATCACCCTCGCAGAAGATTTCTCACCATTTTTCAAACATTCTCAATATGATATCTTCATGAAAAAGTTTAGGTACTGATGTTGAATTAGTTGTTTGAAAAATAAGTTGGTTTGTACAATCTTTCATCTTCTGTGTTGTTCTTAGTTTGTCCTAATGATCTATAGGGGTTGGATCCACTACACCATATTTTCCTAAAAGGTGGAGATTGTTCACCAAAAAGGAAATTAATCTACATGTTACAACGTTGTTAAAAAATGTGAGACCTATGAGAGTAGTGAATTATGCAAATAAGCAATTTATATTGGGAGAGACGTAATTAAATTTTATTATTTAATTTAAGATTTCCAATTAAAATAATAATAAATCTA